>JBBCBC010000002.1:14490021-14663352 GCA_037126765.1 Stenogyne calaminthoides | reverse complement strand
TAAATATAAAAGTATAACTTGTTTAATAGAAAAGTATTACTTGTTTAAATAGAAAAGTATAACTTGTTAAATAGAAAAGTATAACTTGTTTAATAGAAAAGTATAACTTGATTAAATAGAAAAGTATTACTTGATTAAATAGAAAAGTATTACTTGTTAAATAGAAAAGTATAACTTGTTTAATAGAAAAGTATAACTTGTTTAAATAGAAAATTATTACTTGATTAAATAGAAAAGTATAACTTGTTAAATAGAAAAGTATAACATGTTAAATAGAAAAGTATAACTTATTAAATAGAAAAGTATAACTTGATTAAATAGAAAAGTATAACTTGTTAAATAGAAAAGTATAACTTGTTAAATAGAAAAGTATAACTTGTTAAATAGAAAAGTATAACTTGTTTAATAGAAAAGTATAACTTATTTAAATAGAAAAGTATTACTTGATTAAATAGAAAAGTATAAAATGTTAAATAGAAAAGTATAACTTGTTAAATAGAAAAGTATAACTTGTTTAAATAGAAAAGTATAACTTGTTAAATAAAAAAGTATAACTTGTAAAAAAAACAAATTCTAGGACATATAGAATTAATTTCATTAAGTAAACGCAAGAAAGCAAGTGTCACCGAGTGAATTGATCTCTCGCCGTGCACCCAAGGTCCTGTGGTTCTATCCCCCATGAAAAATAATTGCCTCATTTAATCGGGAGGCTTGGGCTTATATACGAGTTGTTTGGTGGTTGCGGTTCAGATGTTCCGCGGCTCCGGTGGTTCGGCCACTACCGCCCCCATCGTGTCCCAAGTTCAACCATACCAGCCCTTTTTTTTTCAAAATTCAATATTTATCGACTCGCTTTAGCGACGATAATTGTGGTCGCTAATAGCGACGTAAAATTTTATCGCCGCTTATTCCGCCACTATTTTTCGACGGTTATAGCGACAATATTTCGCCGCTAATAGTGACGTTGTTTAAATAGCCATACCGTCATGATTGTCGATCGCCTTTAGCTTTACTCGTTTTTCCCATTCGTCCCAACCTAAATCGTCATCAAACCGGCGCCAAGTAGAGACGTGCATGTGTCGCCGCATTTAGCAATGGTTTCACAAATAACCGCCATTAAACCGTCGCATACGATGTGTAGCGACGTTATTTCCGCCGCTAAACCCGCCGTTAAACATCGCTTTTTTTGTAGTGACATCACGGGAGGTTTGTTGATCGATTTGATTGTGTTATTGTTATATAATGCTTTTAGATCCTTTCTTTTTGATTTCATTCCAGCTTTTCAATCGTGGTGATTAAGATGTCAGATTTGTTGTTGATTTTTCCCATTTGATTTTTTTCCGATCTGCTTTTTTTTTTTATGTTTTGGGTTTTTTTAGAGCTTGTATGAGCTCGGGATGGTGATTTTGTGAACATGCATAAGATTTTTTAAATTTGGGTTTGTGTTTTATGGATTTTTTAATCTTTTTAAAGATGAACGATATATTTTCTCTAATACGGGTTTCTAATTTTTTTTTCGATGTAGGGATTTTAAATTTATTGTTCTCCCATGGATTTGAAACCGATGTATAAATATATAGTATATATATACATATTATATGACAAAGATTTTATCGAATGAGTAAATTATTCCAGAATAAGTATGGGTAGTCAAGTTCCGGTGAATATTATATGACAAAGATTTTCTACAATTTCCGGTGAGTTTGGTGTCTCTGAGTTTTCTGGAAGATGGATGATTGATAATGGAGGAAGATAAAGATGGGAAGAGAAATGTTTTTTTTCTGTTCAGATTTGGTTATTTTTCAAGTTTTAGATATGTATTTGTATCATTTTAGATGCATATGTTCATCAATTGAATGAACACATGCATGTTTTTGTGCAAATGTTCATCAAATTGATGAATATGTGCATGCTCGAGCTAATACAAAAATATGTAATTTTGATATGAAATTTTATGTAATTTCTCAATTTTTTATATAAAAAAATTAAATTTTAATGTTTTTTCTTTTTATTGAATTTTATGGATGTTCTCTAAAATTGAAAGGAAAAAAAATGAAAGGAAAATTGAAGAAAAGAAAAGAACCTGAACTGAAAAGAAAGAAAGAGAGAGAAGAAGAAAGAAAAGAAAGAAAGGGAGAGGGAAGAAGAGAAAAATGTCGTGAAAAGAACTGAAAAGAAAGGAAGAGAGAGAAAAAGGAATCGATTTTTGTACCTTTTCAAAGAGAAAAATATCTATTTACTAAAAAAGCATGGGCATTTAAGACTTTCTACCATTCATTTTGCACCTCCTAAGATTTTAATATATATCTTCGACCTACTAGTAACTTAACCCGCTAAAAATGGAGGAAAGTCGCCGACTTTTTTTTTTAACTAGTTTCATACATGAACTTTATTTTTTAAACATTCATAAAAAAATTTATAACATTAATAATTTTAATGCACAATAATTATAATTTTATACATAATATTAATATTAAAAAATATAGTTCACCATGAATCGTATAAATAAAAGCGATATTATAAAAATATAAAAGAAAAAAAAATGAGACAAAAGGAAGAGGTGGGCCCAAAAGTGACCCCCAAAAAAGAAGAGGGTCACGGCCCTAAAGTGACCAGCGACAAAAAAAAAATGTAAGATGATCTGGGTATGTACGTTTATACGCCTAAGAAGACTATCTAGCAACTAAGAGTCGAAAACTCAAACGAGTCAACCAAAGTCAAAGCCGAAGTTCGCAAGGCGCTCCATCCTCTTAGCCTTCACCTCGGTTTGTAAGCTTCTCGTCTTATTATCCTCCTTTCTATTCCTCGTCATGGTTTTATAATTTTGCCTGAGGATCCTTCGGTCCACCTTTTCCACCGAAGCTCGAAGGGCTCTGCTCCACCGCTGTTGTGGGGGATTAACCAATTAACCTCCTTCTCCTCATCAAGCATGTCCCCTAATTATCCGTGGAGGAAGCAAAGTGATAGGTTCAGAGAAGCCGGAGTGTCCGAACCGGTTGTCAGAGCACCATCCACCAAATTTTGAAGGAGTTGGGCAATAATAGGCTCAGGAGGTGTAGGAGCTGCTCGAGAAGGCAAAGCCGCTTTTTTGGTTCGTGTCACCGCTTCACGAAGCCTGAGTAGGGCTTATCCCCTCGGCTTGACCGTCCCCGCCTTTACCTAAATCAAGAGCTTATGCACAAATCCATCATAAGAAGGGAGGACTTCATCATCCCATGAATCCATATCAACTATATCGTATAAAGAATGAGAGGGTTAGAGTGCTCCCCATCTTTCGATCCCGATCCAACCTCCAAAGGCGGTGTGTCCGATGCTTCTTCTTCTTCTTTTCAACCAAAATTTGTTTATGAACTGAGCTTCTTCGCCTTTTCTTGAAAGTATCAACCAAGGACCAACAACTCCACAAGACCTACATAACTTCTGTAGATTTTCATATCGAACAACAAGAAAAAGCACGGACCTGCCTTTCTACCATAATCCTTTTCCTCTATCCCGAGATAAATCAATCTCAACAAGTACCCGAGCAAATCGGGATCCATAGATTTAGCCAAAGCGCGCCATCATCAATTAATATCGGGTGCCTGCATCAATGACGCCAAAAGACCTTGGGTTGCAATATTCCATCGGACGATCATCACAATCGAACCCAAATCAACAATGTAAGTGTGAACATATTCGTGATTGAAATCCTGAATCCAACATCGCGCTTGATTGTACGGGTTCACAAACCCAAGAGCGACGCTGAAATTTTTTTTTTATCCCTATCCAAGCATCCGAATTTAACATCAAAATACCACGACCCAAAGGACTAACAAGCAAGAACAAATTAAATTACCCAAGTTTCTTCCTCAAGTCGACTAGGATAAAGGGTCTCCCCTTTTTGTAAAGCACTCGAGCAATCAACGTGTCTCAAAGTTCCCGAACAAATGAAGTTATACAAGGACTCATCAATCAAAATAGAAAATATATTACCCTTTTTTAATCGGTTTAATCAAGAGTTTGCAGCCATAGTCTTCATCACCAAGAGCACCAATCAATACGCCCCCAAAGGATGTTCGCTTGTCAAGGCCTGTCGTTTGCTTTCGAACCCAACCATCGCCAGTGATCACGAGGCATCGAGACCTCTAACCATTGCCGAGGCATAGCAACAACGTCAACACGAGATCCGGAGGGCCGAACCCTAGGGTTGGGCCTCCAAGAAGTCCGGAAACGCAGAAGTGCTTTTTCGCGATCCGCACTGCAGTTTTTTCGCTTCACAAACGGTTTTCTTTCACAAGACAAAAGAAATGTTTTTTTCATGGGCTCGCAACCCCGAGCAAAGACGAGAGGACGCCGATTTCCCAGCTTCCCCAAAAATTATTCCTATGGCTTGTGCGAGATCTTCCGCTCACAATGAATTAGGTTCACACAAGTTTTAGTCATTTTTAATTAATTATAAGTTTATGGTAATATCACGACAAAAACTTGTGTGAACTCGAAGTTTACAATGAACTCTAATTTTTCAATATCACTATCGTACATACACACTATCATTATTATGTATAAACATTATTAGTGTTTAAAAATATACTCCCTCCTTTTTTTAATAGATGTCATTCTGAAGTTTTTAAGACAAATTAAGGATAATTTTTTTTCAGAATTAACCTTAATTAATATTATTTAAATATTCTTAACAATAAATGTTATTGGTTGAAAAATTAAACACACAACACATTTGTAGGAAATTTAAAGTTTGAAATTACAATATTAAGGGTAAATATGAGATAAAAGGGGATAAAATATCAGAATGACATATATTTCACAAATAATTCAAAAAGCTAAAACGACATGTAAATAAAAAATGAGGGAGTATTAAACAATGATAACATTTCAGACATAATGTTTGATAGAAATACGAATAAACCTAGTTCACCTACTCATATCAATTATGATTTAAAAAATTTCAGTACAAAAGAAGTAAGCAAATTAATTATAATTGAATTACTACCAATTCAAACACTCAGATAAACAAAAACATCATACCTTTTTCAATTAAAATATAAGCAATCCAAGTATGTATGTCACATTTGATTGATACTGATTGAGATATACGAAAGAAATGGTTGATAATTTCACGACAAAATATGGCCCAAGTTATCCAATCGGGCCACATGAAGATTTAGTTTTTCTTTTTTCACTTAAAAAACAACGAACAATAATTTACATAATTTCATTCCATTTATATGAAAATGTTTTGTAATATTTGAAATGACAAAGCTTTAGAAATAATAATATACTTGTAAAATAAAAGAAGTATTGATAATAGTTAACTTACATAAACTTCAGCATGTCTAGCTCTATCAGCCTCTAATTCCACGCCCAATATAAGTATCATATGCCCATTTTTGGATGTTGTGATCATTATTTTAACAACTATATATCAATATTGTTTTACTTTAAAAATAAGAAACTAAGTTATATTTATCAACCAATGAATCACAAGAAAGAAAAAAGTTAATCAATAAAAATAATTAAATTAAACTAAATTTACATTCCGCATTTAAAATAAAATATAGTATAGCTCTAATATCCTTTTTTTCTCTTAAAAGAAAATTATCGTTAAACACATTGTTAAACAACTTTGTCATGATTAATCACTGATCAACTTGTAGTGTATTTTGTAAACATTTCCACTGTTTTGTTTTTGGAATTTTTTTTCACATTTTCCTTTCAAAAATTTGATGCAAGGTTTTTACAATCCCCATATATCCAAAATTAAAAAAATATATTTACGGCTACACTTTCTAAGATATCTAGAATGAGTCAAAATGTCACGCACCAAAACTTGTGTGTTTACCAAAATGCGTTTTGTGTGACAACGACAAAACTCCATGTTACAAAAAGTATTCCTCTTTCCCATACTGCTTTGATATTTTCCGCTTTTGACATTCCACACTTATTTTTCATCCTTATAAAGAACAATAAAACAACATTATTTTTTACAATTATATCCTCCAACATCTCATAGTATTACTTTATACACAATAAAAACCACTTTATCTTCACTCACAACCCCTTCTCAATTTACTTGCTCATAGTAAGTTGTTAAGGGGAAAAAGGAACAAGTAGCGCTTTTATGGCTCGGTTTTTTGTGTGGGTACTTTGGAAAGAACACAATTCTATAATTTTCAATAATAAGGCTCTTTTAGTGGATAATATTGTTGATGAAGTTAAAGCTAGACTTTGGAGTTGGCTCGATGTTAAGGGTTTTAGGTGTTCTAGATTTTCATATTCAGATTGGTTAGCTAATCTTAGAATGATATTGGATTGCTGATTTTGCAATTACTATTGTTTTTTTGGTATAATTTTTACCCTTTTATAGTGTGAATAATACATCTTTTCTGACAAAAAAAAATAATAAAAATAAAAAGATCTATAATACCCTCAACTAAAAAACCACTTTATCCCCTCAAATACAAATAAACAATTCATATATTAAAGAGAAGGTCTCTTGTGAAATATTGCACCATAGTATTATGTGCAATACCACACAAATAACAAGAAAAATACTGAAAATTCACGGGTTGGCCGGGCGGGTCGGGCACGGGTTTGATGGAGCAATATATATTTATTGAAGAATATGTTTATCAAATATGTGTTGGAGCTCAATAGTTCTGGTGTGTTGTTAAGGTATTTGACCACAGGTTCAATTCTTATTGAGCACATAATTTTTAATTTTTTTTTGTCAGGTTTTTGTGTGTTGCTACTTCTATGTTTAAGTGTTACTGCATTGTTATATTGAAATAACTTCATAAACTTCATATCTTACATAACACGTATTAAAAACATAACGTCACATAAATGTTCACAAGGTAACACATTGTTGTTCATATGGTAACACATGAGTATTCACATAATATTAAACATGTATACAAAGTTTATATATTACTAAAAAATAAGTGTTACTACATGAACAAAAAAGTGTTACCCTATGAAGAATAATGTGTTACCACATGAACAAAATCAGTACAAGCGCGAAAAGAAATTCTCAGTCAAAAATTACATATTTAAAGAAGGGTGGATTACTAATACCTACATTTTCCCTAGTGTTATTTCTAAAAACTACAAATACTATTCCCCATTTTACTAAAAACCTACAAACTACCATTCTACCCTTTTCTACAAACCACCCCACCCACTTTCGCCCCAAACCGCGGCAACCATCTATATCCACCGTCCCCATCCTACTTTTCCATTTTCCCATCATCTCATTTCACTTTTTCTATCTCAAGAACAATTTCCTCTCCCTCCCATTTGAAAAAATTGAAAAATCAAAATTGTCTTCACAAATCTTGAAGTTCTCAAAAGGTAATTTGTTGGAGTGTTCTTTACTAGATTTTCACACACTTGTGCATAAAAAGCGGTGGATCGATTTTTCACTCACCTATTCTTGCTATATTTTTTCATTTTTGGGTATGACTTTGAACTTTTCATGTTCAATATATGGATGTGTTCGTAAAATTTTTTATCCGAAAAAATGTCTAGTTTGTTTGGGGGGACAAATTGTTTTGTGTATTTTGACTTTGAACTATTGTTCGTAAAAGTGTGATTAATGTATGTGTGCAATGTTTTTGTTCGTAAAATTGTAATTAATCGTTGTTCGCCGATTTGAACATGTTCGTATTTTTATGGGGTTTGTTGTCCTTGTGAACTACTGCTCGTAAATTTTTTGTTCAGAAATTTATGTGTGTTTTTTTAGGAAAGGTGTCTAGTTTGTCTGTGAACATTTTATTTGTGTGTATTTTGGACTTTGAACTATTGTTAATAAAACAGTTTGTGTGTGTATTTATGTGTGTATTTTTAGGAAAGGTGTCATTTTCAATGTTTTATGTGTGCAATGTTTTTGTTCAGAAAAATTGTGGGCTCTGTTTTGACGAACTCAACTAAAGATGGCAGCGTAAAATGTAACATAATTCTTGTAATATATTCGGGATAATTGATTTTTTAGGATTCTCAGTAATCCACTCTCCCTATCTCTCCGCACTCTAATAAGTCAAATTTATAGGCAAGACAGCGAAGCCACAAAGGGCGGCGATGATCGATTAGAGGCGCTTAAAAAGGACGGCGGATCCGATCTATCAAGTTGTGGTGGCTATGTCGGATATGAAAAACGATTTGAGCGACGAATATGTGGGAAGTCGGTGACATGTGGCCGTTGAGGAGAGATTGATTACAATTTTGGGATTAAATTCCTACGCAGATATAATTTCGGACTAATATTTTTGTGGTTGATATTATTGTGCATATTTTATGGTAAAAAACATCTCTTATCAAATATTTTGTATTTTTTAGCTTTTTACTGCACATGGGTTGTAAAAAGACTATTGAATTTGTGGAACAAGTCAAAAAATATGTGATAACAAACTGAGAAGTAAAAATACATAAGCCGAATAAGAGCAAACATAAAAACTGAACATGCTTGATTTTAACTCGACATTTTAGAACTAAACCCAACATGTTCAAGATATAAAGTAATTTGTGCAATAATAAATTGAACATGTTCAAGATATAAGTAATATGTTCAATAATAAACCTAACATGTTCAAGATATAAGTAATATGTTCAATAATAAACCCAACAATATCGACTTGTTTTGTAATTTTTCGACTATATAGTAGTAAAGCATTTGTTGTTGATGTAATTGTCTTTTTCTTTTTGGGATGCCGATACAATATAATAAGCGAAAAATGCAGGATTGTAAGGCTCAGAATAATATTTTTTTTGTTGATATTGTTGTGTATATTTTGTGGTCAAGAAACCTCTTATAAGACATTTTGTAGTTTTTAGATTGTCATACTTTTTTGGGTTGTAATATTCCATTGAATTCATGTATGTGATAAACAAACCCAACATGTATGTTCAATGAAAAAATACAGATCCTAACAAGTGCAATGTTATCGCTAATATGTTCATATTTCATTTGAACATGTACAAACAAGATAATGAATTTGTTCAATAATAAACTAAACATGTTCAGTAATAAAATTGAACAAACCAATATTGTACTGAACATGTTCAGTAATAAAACTGAACAAATCAATATTGTACTGAACATGTGCAGTGAAATGTTGTGCAGAAAAAAACTGAACAAATGCATATTTTTTATCGCTTTTGTGCGTAAAAAATACCGACATTTGCGTAAATCGCAAGATTTGCAAAGAATATTTCGTAAAACATAATCATCTTCACCACCCACCCACTCCAAATTCACTCCCAAAATTCAAAATTCATTTTGAAACAAGATTTTAAACGAAAAATATTACATTTTTACACAATCTATGATATATTTTTGCACATATAACTTCTGTAGTTCTTGTTCTTGATCTTGTTCAAAAAATCACAATTGAACATGTGTAGAACAAAAAACTGAACAAACACACAATATTTACTGTTCTGTGCAGAAAAAAACTGAACAAACACATATTTTTTACTGTTTTGTGCATAAAAAATACCACACATTTGCATCTAATTCTATTTCCATCTAACTTAAAAATTAGAACAGATCGAGAGGTCCTCAAGGCAAAGTACGATCGTAGATTCAAACCAAAGAAATCGCCATCTAACTTAAAAATCGAACATGTTCAGAAAAACTATTCGCCTTTTCAAGCCCTGCTCAAAATCAAAAGCATCCAGAAAATTAACAATACACATTCAAACCAAAATCAAAATCCACATTCAAACCAAACCAAACCAAAAACCAAATTCAAACCAAACCCATATTAATAAATTCACATTCAAACCAAACCAAAATTCACATTCAAACCAAACACGCATTCAAAAATCCACATCCAAACCAAACTCCTTAATATGACACTTTCAAAAATTGCTCAAGGAAAGATTTTATTGTAGGTTTCATCTACCCAAATAAAACTAAACTCATTTAAACTAAAACCAAACCCATATTCCACGTAAAAAATTGAACAACCAAACCTTCGAATCAAGCAAAATACCAAAAACAAAAGGCATCTGCTTCCTTATAGATATTGTTTCATCCAACACACCCACACTTAAATGTATAAAAAAGAGACTAAAAAAAGTGCATTACTTTCAATTTCTTTTCATTTCTCTTTTATCAAATGACCACCATGTAACACCATTTCCTGCGAATTGTGTGAGCTTCATAGATCTAGGGTTTCTGATTCAAAGGAGCGCCACCCCTCAGAGCCAATTCCTCACCATACGCCACAACCTTCAATCGAACGCAGCTTTTTTTAAATCGCCCATCAAACACTTGTATCTGGGTTTTTTTTTCCTTCTATTGTCGTGGATCTGGGATGGATTGTGTGAGGATGCATAAGTTTTGATTTTGTGAAAGATGAGACGGTTTGAGAGGAGAGAGAGACGAGAGATTTGAGAGATTGAATGGATTTGAATTTGAAAGAAAGGATTTGATTTAGACAATTAAAACAAATAATTAAAATATATGATGTGGGCCGGATTGAGTTTAGGAGGCTTAAGGGTATATATGTCTAATTTAGACTACTTTTGTAGTTTATAGTAATAGTAATATATTGTTGTAGTTATTAGAGATAGGGTGTAAAAATGTGTAGTTTCTAGTAATTTTTCCTTTAAAGAACTTGATGTGTTACTACATGGACAAAAGAGTGTTATCCTATGAATAAAAAAGTGTTACTACATGAACAAAAAACCAAAGATGTTAAAAAAAAAATCATCATCATCCCAAATTACGATCAAAGAACATCGTGAGAAGAGAAGGTTTATTAAATCAAATTCCATACAACAACAACAACAACAATATCGTAAGCAATACTAATTTATTCAAAATCTTACAAACTAATTAGAAACACATATCTATTTCTTCATATTTGAGACTACCAAAGAGAACGCCGTAAACCCGAGCACCTCATCGTAAAAAAATCTAGTAGATCGCGCGAAAAGAAGGAGAACTTAGATAATGAGGATGAAGAAACAAATAACGGTATCCGAATGGGATGGGCCCCAACCATGAGAATAAAAAAACCCTAATTTAGACTAATTGCATATATCACTTGTATGCAATATCAGATACAAGTTTTTATGATATTAAATACCGCCTCTACAAAGAAACGCCCAAACGAAAGTGTGATGATGGAGGAGTATTACGATATTTTATATTATTTTTAAAAAGTGATGCATTTTGACGTAAAAATTAATATGTTTTTCGCCAAATACACGTAACACAATCTCGCATAAGACTTACCCCCGCTTCAATATCTATATGCAAGAGACTCGTATATTGAATGTAGTATTATACTTTGGTTTTTATTATTTGTTCATTAATTATCTAAAAATAATTAAAAACTCCAAACCTAGTTCCTCGAACATTCACCCCTATGGGTGCATGTCAGAGGCTTCAAGATACTTTTTGTCGCACTTTGTTTCGCTTCCAAAATCTGAATATATATATGACCGATGTCAAATAACTTGTTAGAACAAGAGAAATAAAGAGAGACACATTTATTAAAAATATTCAAAGTAGGGTAGGGTAAGGGGGGGGACCGACATTTGAAAATTTAATATACCTTCTATTCAAAGATTGAGACTTAGATCAAGATGACCAATGTTGATTCTTTGATCTTCAACCCCATACGGTGTAATGAAGTTTCTCCACTCTTCGTGATTCGCTAAGCTTATAAAGAAATCCCCGGATCCAACCCGTACCAACCCTCCTTATGGTTGACAAGATTCGATTCGATCTTTGTGAATAATCGCCTTGGTTTCAAGTGTTCCTTGAATCAGTCAACGGAGGGCCAAACGGAGCCTACAAGGTTCAAAAGTGTTGATAAATAGTGAATGAAGTATCACACTATTTAGTGATTTGAGAAGAATAACACATAATATCAAGCATTTTTAAAACGTGATACTTCACATGTTAAACAAAAGATTACTTTGTCAAGAGTGAGACCTACTTAAGAGCCCGCTTTGTTACCATTGATAACAAAGGATAGGGAAAACTATCCCCCAATTTCCAATCGCTTGTTATTATTTGATTTAGTCGCTCATTAAAACATGAAGGCCCACAAATCCCCATATCCCATTTTAGGTGGATTTTTCATACCACCTTTCATGTGGTATTTGTAATACCAAGAAATATACCTTAAAATCTATCACATGATTTCATATCCCTTCAAATCTCATACCACCAGATTGAAAATAACCATAGCATTGAGAGATATTGATCATACGAATGCAGAAATTATATGCAAGGATATATGAGAACAAGTTTGAAATTTGATAACCAAGAAAGTTCGAGCCTTACATCCTTTATGTGGTTTCCTTCAGATCCCCATTGACATCGCCCTCTCCTTCGATAAAAATGACAACCAGCACAATGGCGTTGAGACAGCAAGTCGAGGATATATGCAACTGAATGTGGAGAACACTCGGGCAAAAGCTGAAAAATGATTAGAAAAGACATCAAGAATCCAAAAATGAAAGGCAAAAACATAAATATTGCAACCTTTTCTTCTATAACAAAATCCTAATCGGTTGTTCCTTTTCATGCCTTTCTTCGTGTATGAACCTCAAGCTTTACTGACAGTGATTAAGAAACTTTTAAACGGTTCCTATTGGCTAAACTTATGGCCTAAATTAAGGCTCAGTCGACACCAGATGAACGATTTTTGAGACAAAATCTGAAATGATGAGGTTTCACGGAATTAAATCTTGATCTGACGCATACCTTAATGTGAAGAGTTCCATACTCCGTCTCTAACCCAACAATGCCCTTCAAGGAGAGAAAAAACAAGCTCATTGTTACTCCAAATAACCCAACAAACTCTATAAAAGATTATCTAATGAAATTAAAAGTAGTAGCTATTGCAAGCATGGAGCAATTATCAAAATCCATAGTATGAAAATATAGCAAATAAAAATCAAGATCATTCTCCGACCCACATAATAACAAACCTCCTAATTTGGTGTAATAGGCAATAGTATCCAAAAACTAATCACTGAAATTGAATGGTGATACGTACCTCTCCTCTCCCAAAAAACAGTGCCCGATGTCCACATGATTTTATTTCCCGTGTCCTGCTTATCAGGAGCCAACACATCCTTCTGTTTTTTCAACCAGCACTAAAACACAAAAGTGGAGACTCGTCTTAATCAGTAATCACATAGTTACGCATACAAGATTGAATTCTTAAATGGTAACAAGCACTAGCCCTGCATTTCACAATCAGGTTCAACAGCATTCAGAAAGTATAGTAATAATGTTTGGATATTTTAGTTTTGATGAATTATGCCAAAACATTATCAACTTGTGTTATTCAAGCTAATTTACAGATAACAAGTTGAGGGGGAACGAAAGAACAAGTTGAGGGGGAACACACGAAATCAGAAGTAGATGATCGAGATCAGACGAGGCTGCAGACGAGACTGATCGAGATCAGATGAGTTAGATGTGTTCCGGAGTTAAACTGATGAGCTGTGCAAAATCAGAAGAGAAGAAAAGCTAAGCCGCCTAATCGTAAAAAAACCCACCGTAAGATCGTAAGAGAAGGTTGCAGATCAGAAGATGAGCAGATGAGACTGATCAAGATCAGACGTGATCGAGATCAGATATGAAGATGAGCAGATGAGACTGATCGAGATCAGATATGATAAACTGATATGCTAACCTGATATGATGACCTGATGCTATCCTGATATGTTGATCTGAAGATGTGTTGATCTGATCAGTCGACCTGATCAGATCAGGCAAAGAAGAAATCGATAGCCCGAGTAAAAAAAAGATCCGAGGCTCAAGAAGAAGTAAAAGTGACCGAGGGTCAAGTAAAAGAGAGACCGAGGGTCGAAGAACTCAACTCGCGAAGCCCGAGTGTCAGATGCCCGACGTAAAAGGTCCGGCCAAGAAAAGTCTCATTGAATCAAGAAACCTGAGACTCAAGAAGTTATCAAGTAATCAAGGCTCGATAGACTCAAGGCGCTCGATAGACCAAGGCTCGATAGATCAAGGCTCGATAAACCTCAAGGCTCGAGAGAGAACCAAGATCCCGAGACTCAAGAATCAAGAATATAGTCATGGAATTCAAATGACGTGACCAATGAGAGGAAGACAACCAAATTAAAAAGCTGCAGAACTTACAAAGAATAGTATGGATTTGAATGTGATTCTCTCCAACGGTAACATTCAAATCCACACTATAAATACAAGATCTTCCATCAAATTAAGGGTGGAGAATGTAGCAAACGATGCTACAGAGCTAAGAGGGCATATACTCAAGCATTCCCACACAAGTCTGTAGATATACACATGTATTCAAAGAGTGTTCCAGAACCCAATCTAAGCAACCCAAGATGTATCCTAAGCTTAGAGAGATTTTCTTAACCTTAGCATTGAGGCTAAACAAATGTAAGGGAAAATCTCACCATAGTTGGAGACAACATCAAACCCAAACCCCATTCTCATAAGAGATAACTAGTGGTGAAGTGAGGTAGTTTGTAGGCAATCCCGAGAGAGCGTGATAAGTCCCTTTGGAGTGTGAACTCGTTAAATATCTAGAGGCGAACCCGAGAGGGTGATAAGTTCAGAGGTGAACCCGAGAGGGTGATAAGTCCAGAGGCGAGCCCGAGAGGGTGATAAGTCCAGTAGGAGTGAGAGCTCGTTAAATATCTAGAGGCGAGCCCGAGAGGTGATAAGTCCAAAAGGAATTTCCCAGAAATGCGAGAGTGGATGTAAGAGCTTGAGTCTCCAACCACTATACTTTGTTGTGTTCTTTATTGCTTTACGTTGTTATTACTTGCCATATGCATTCGATTATAAGCAAAACACAACACATGAGCTTAAAACGCAAAAATCTGGAATCACCATTCATTCACCCCTGTTTTATATGCATTTCATGATTATTTCGCATTTCATGGGTTTTTCAACGGACTATCAATTGGTATCAGAGCAGAGTTCAAACGATTACCTTTTAAAGTGATCACCGAATCGATCTTTTAAAAGAAAACACGTTTCATTAAAATGCATATATTTTAATGTTTTGGCCATTATCAAAAAAAAAAAATTGTTGATATTTTAGTTTTGATGAATTATGCTAAAACATTATCAACTTGTGTTATTCAAGCTAATTTACGATAATGTTGAGGGGGGAACGAAAAGAACAAGTTGAGGGGGAACACACAAAATCGTAAGTAGATGATCGAGATCGACGAGGTCGGTCATAGATTTAGACCGACGAGATCGATGAAGTTAGATGTTTCCGAGTTAAACCGATGAGTCAGGTAAAATCGTAAGAGAAGAAAAGGTTCGCCTAATCGTAATGAAAACCCACTGTAAGATCATAAGAGAAGGTTGCAGATCAGAAGATGAGCAGATGAGACTGATCAAGATCAGACGTGATCGAGATCAGATATGAAGATGAGCAGATGAGACCGACGAGATCGACGGATCGAGATCGATATGATAAACCGATATGCTAACCTCGATATGATGACCCGATGCTATCCTCGATATGTTGATCTGAAGATGTTGATCTCGATCACCGAAACATCGATCAGCAAAGAAGAAATCAGATAGCCTGAGTAAAAGTGATATGAGGCTCAGTAAGTAAAGTGAACTGAGACTCAGTAAGTAAAAGTGACCTGAGGGTCAGTAAGTAAAAGAGACCTGAGGGTCAGTAAGTAAAAGAGACCTTCAGGGTCGAAGAACCGAACTCAAGAAGCCTCGAGTATCAAGATGCCCGATCGCATAAGGTCCGGCCAAGAAAAGTTTGCTTAATCAAGAAACCTCGAGACTCAAGAAGTTACCGAGTAAATCAAGGCTCAGACAGACTGGCTACCTCAGATAGACCAAGGCTCGATAGTCCCAAGGCTCGATAGATCAAGGCTCGAGATAAACCTCAAGGCTCGATAGAATCAAGATCCCGAGACTCGAAGAATCAAGAATATAGCCATGGAATTCAAATTGACGTGACCAATGAGAGGAAGACAACCACCCCGAAAAAGTCAAGAATCTTATAAAGAATAGTATGGATTTGAATGTGATTCTCTCCAACGGTAACATTCAAATCCACACTATAAATACAAGATCTTCCATCAAATTAAGGGTGGAGAATGTAGCAAACGATGCTACAGAGCTAAGAGGGCATATACTCAAGCATTCCCATCATAGAACACAATTCTGTAGATATACACATATATTCAAAGAGTGTTCTAGAACCCAATCTAAGAACCCCACGATGTATCTAGCTTAGAGAGATTTTCCCCAACCTTAGCATTGAGGCTAAACAAATGTAAGGGAAAATCTCACCATAGTTGGAGACAACACCAAACCCAACCCCATTCTCGTAAGAGATAACTAGTGGTGAAGTGAGGTAGTTGGTAGGCAATCCCGAGAGAGGGTGATAAGTCCCGTTGGAGTGTGAACTCGTTAAATATCTAGAGGCGAACCCGAGAGGGTGATAAGTCCAGAGGCGAACCCGAGAGGGTGATAAGTCCAGAGGCGAGCCCGAGAGGGTGATAAGTCCAGTTGGAGTGAGAACTCGTTAAATATCTAGAGGCGAGCCCGAGAGGGTGATAAGTCCAGTTTGAAGGAATTTTCCTAGGAACAGGGAGAGTGGATGTAGGAGCTTGAGTCTCCGAATCACTATACTTTGTTGTGTTCTTTATTGCTTTACGTTGTTATTACTTGCCATATGCATTCGATTATAAGCAAAACACAACACATGAGCTTAAAACGCAAAAAACTGGAATCACCATTCCTTCACCCCTATTTTTATATGCATTTCATGATTATTCCGCATTTCATGGGTTTTTCACCGGGTCTATCACTTATAATCAAATGCATATGACAAGTAGAAACATAAAGCAGTAAAGAACACAAAATTTTATAGTGGTTCGGACAACTCCTCCTACATCCACTCTTCCCTATCACAAGGGGAACCACCTAACCAACTGGACTTAGTTTAACGTGTTAGTCTAACACCCAACAGATGTTTACCGAGTTCACACTCAAACGGGACTTATCTCCCTCATGGGATTACCTACCCTCCCTTTCGGGATTGCTAGATGTTTACCGAGTTCACACTCAACCGATCCCAGAAATCAGAACTAGAAACCCTAGTCTGAAATCTTGCAGAACAAATTTAACCTAACTTTTTGGGTTTGGGGTAAAGATTTGTTTGTTTCAACTAGGTTGAGATTTTCCTTTACATTTGTTTAGCCTCAATGCTAAGGTTGGGAAAATCTCTCTAAGCTTAGGATATTACATTTGTGCTTAGATCTAGGGTAGAACACTCTTGAATATACGCTGTGTATTTCTTTGCTCGTTTCTATGGTGGAAATGCTACATGATTTGGCTCAGAAGCTTCAATGGTGTTTTCACGCATTTCACACACTTTCACACATTTCCACACTTAATAATGAAGGAAGAACTTGTATTTATAGTGTGGATTTGAATGTTACCGTTGGATGGAGTCATATTCAAATCCATACTATTCTCAGAGTTTTTTCAGCTTTTTTTCAGCTTGTCGCCTTCCTCTCATTGGTCCACGCCAAATTTGAATCTAACCTTGTTATATTCTTCAGATCTTCTCGAGTCTCGGATCTTGATTCTATCCGAGCCTTCAGTTATCCGAGCATCCGAGCCTTCGGTTTATCCGCGAGCCTTCGAGTTATCTCGAGCCTTATCCGAGTTATCCGAACCTTCGTTATCGTTATCCGAACTTCTTTGTGTTATCGTCAACCTTCGTGTTTCGATCTTCGCCAGACTTCTCTTGAAATTAACCTTGACCCTCGATCAAATTATACGATTTATTTGACATTTCTTCAAAGCGATCGACCGTGATCGGATCAACACTCGATCAACATATCGGATAACATCAGTCACATCGTTAGCATATCGCATATCCGATTATCACGATCCGATCTCGATCCGCCTCATATCCGATCGAGATCAACACTTCTTCAGATCAACATATCTTCTCCTTTATTTCTTTTATCAGTTCACATTTGATTTGCCGCATCGTCATTAGCATATCGAACTCATTTATCATATCTCGATCTCGATAACGCCTCTCGTCGATCTCGATCATCTACGCCTTTCCTTCAATATCCGATCTCGACCCCCTTAACTTGTTATTGATTAGCTCCCCATCCGATAATGTTTTCCATAATTCATCAAAACTTCTATCGCAATTTTTTTTGATTTTAGCTTTTAAAATATCACATTTGATTTGCACATCTCATGGTCACTTTAACTCGAACTTTGAACTTACTCATCCAATTGTTCGTATCGGTCCTCGCCCACATTGAAAAATTCGACCTTTCTGATCATCTACGCCCGATTTTTAAAAAGAGTTCCCTCAATTTGTTCTCTCGCTCCCTTAACTTGTTATCCGAGATTAGCTTCAAAAATACAAGTTGATAATGTTTTGCATAATTCATCAAAACTAAAATATCCCAACAATTTCCCCTTTTGATAATGACGCCAAAACATTTAAAATATATGCATTTTTAATGAAACGAAGTTTTTGTTTTAAAAGATCGAATCAGATGGTCACTTTAAAAACTTAGAACTCCCGCCCGATACCAATTGTTGGTATCAACCTAACCAGATGTTCACATTGAAAAACAAAGGACCTTTTTGAACTACATATCGCCCGATACCAATTGTTGGTATCGGTTCAAAATCAGTTTTAAAAAAGATCCCCTCAGTGGTCACTTTTGAAATCGGTGATTTTTTTTTCCAACTTCCCGCCCGATACCAATTGATGGTATCATATCGTAGACGGGTTTTAAAAATGGATCACCTGTGATCACTTTTGAAATCGCTGATTTTTTTTGAACACCCGCCTCGATACCACAATTGTAGGTCCCGATTTAGAGGAAACCCATGTTCGGAAGACACACACTTCAATTTAAAAACAAAGAAGGAAGAACTTTATTTATTTTGTGGATTTGAATGTGTGTGTTGGAGTCACATTCAAATCCATACTATTCGTTCAAATTTTTTTTTTGGCTTGTCGTCTTCCTCTCATTGGTCCATATCACTATCCTAATCAATTTTATTCTCTCGTCTTAAGATCTTCGCCTATCTGAGCCTTCCACATCTCAAGAATATATCCGCTAGATTCAAATTTGGACGTTACCAATGAGAGAATACGACAAGCCCAAAAAGTTTGCAAGTTCACACTCAAATATGGATTTGAATGTGACTCTATCCAACGGTAACATTCAAATCCACACTATAAATACAAGTTCTTCCTTCATTATTAAGTGGGAAATGTGTGGAAGTGTGTGTGAAATGCGAAAACACCATTGAAGCTACAGAGCCAAATCATGTAGCATTTCAACACAAAGCAAGAAATACACGATATATTCAAGAGTGTTCTACCCTAGATCTAAGCACAAAATGTAATATCCTAGCTTAGAGAGATTTTCCCAACCTTAGCATTGATGCTAAACAAATGTAAGGGAAAAATCTCAACCTAGTTGAAACCAAACAAATCTTTACCCAAACCCAAAAGTTAGGTTAAGTTTGTTCTCGCAAGATTTCGCATCAGGTTTCTAGTTCCGATTTCGGATCGGCTGAGTGTGAACTCCAGAAAACATCGAGCAATCCCGGAAAGGGAGGGTAGGCAATCCCGTGAGGGGAGATAAGTCCCGCTTAAGTGTGAACTCGAAACATCTATTGGGTGTTGGAATAACACGCTAAACTAAGTCCAGCTTGGTTAGGTTGGTTCCCTTTGTGATAGGAAGAGTGGATGTAGGATTTGTTGTCCCAACCACTATAAAATTGTGAGTTCTTTATCGCTTTTATGTTTCTACTTGTCATATGCATTTGATTATAAGAAAAACACACACATTGTTCTTAAAAGCGAAAAAATAGGAATCACCTCCGCCTTTCATTCCTTCGCTTTTGCCTTCAGTTATCTTATCCGAGCCCGGTTTTATCCGAGCCTTCGCGTTATCTCGAGCCTTTCGGTTATCCGAGCCTTCGTTATCCCAACCTTCGTGTTATTTGAACCTTCGGTTTCTTGATTCAAAGGGGACTTCTCTTTTTTTTGAGCGGACCTTGTCGATCGGATAATCGCGACACTCGAGGCTTCGAGTTCAAATTCTTCCTTTAATCGGACATCTTGACCCTCAGGTCACATCGACCAGCAAGTTATCCGATTTCTTCTTTATCTGATAAATTTCGACTGATCGATCAACACTTCTTCAGATCAACATATCGATAACATAACAGTCAAATTACATCGAGGTTAGCATATCGGTTTATCATATCCGATCTCGATCACGTCTCGATCTCGTCCCAGAGTCTACCATCCGCTCGCCTCTTCATATCTCGATCTCGATCACGCCCGATCTTGATCTGGCCCCATCCGCTTCCTTTTCTCGATCCGCAACCTTCTTCTTCGCTTTTGTTTGGCTTTTTAGCTTTTCTTCACATTTGATTTGCATGTACCATCATCTTAACTCCTAACTCATCTTACTCATCCGATCTCGATCGCCTTCATCTCGCAAACCTCATCTGATCTCGATCATCTACGTCTGATTTCATGAGTTCCCCCTCAATTTGTTCTCTCGTCCCCCCTTAACTTGTTATATGTAGATTAGCTTCAAAAACACAAGTTGATAATGTTTTGGCATAATTCATCAAAACTAAAATATCCCAACACAAACTTAACCTAACTTTTGGTTATGGTATAAGATTTTTTGTGTTCCAACTAGAAATATATCCTAGTGTTTGGGTAGCCTAAAGCTAGAGGATAAGATTTCTGTGCTAAGAACTATGGGATGAACACTTAGAAAATATTCTTGATTTTGTGTTCTTCTTGCGGAAATTGCAGATAGCTTGAGCTTGATGATAATTTTCGTGTCCTTACTATGAAGGTTGATCCCATATTTATAGGCACGAAATCGAACTAGCCATTGGAGAGCAATTCTAATTTCTGTCTATTAAAGGTAGGGTTGCAGGCTTGATTTGACATGCTCAGAGACGGCATGGCTGAAAGTATGCAAGCTTGTCCTTTGTAGTCGTTGGACTCTGAAGTGCTAGTCCTGCAAGTGTCAGTTCCGTACGTTCGTGTCTTCTTCTCATTGGTTCACAAGTACACAAATTTGGTGCTTGATTTACTAACAAGATTGACATTCTTCTTGTCTGATTTACTTTGCTCGTACTAGGTAACTTGATGTAGTCACCAGATGGGTCTGACCAGATCAGATAAAGACTGATCTATCTACCTGGTTTGAATCTTCTGATGTAGGTTGTCTTTTAGACAACTTATCGATTCTTCTTCAAGTATCCCGATGTAGGTCTTCTGGTCTTGATGTCTTCTAATCTTCGCCTCTTCCGTCTTTCGATCTTTAACAGATTTGATCTTCCTCGACCTTCAAATTTTCTTCGTCTTCGATCTTTAGCTTATCTGATCTTCTAATCTTCAGCTCTTTCTTATTTGATCTTCTGAGATCTTCAAGACTTCGGCTTATCTGATCATCAAGATTTAACCTATACATATTGAGTTCCCTCAATATGTGACCTATCTGTTACATCAACTGTCTATACAACTCAGCTGGTCATCCTATCTGATATCTAATTCATCACCACCTAACAAGTCCGACCGGGTCCTATTACAACTGCTTTGAACTTCCATCGAAACTACAAATTTCCCAACAAACTACGTGTCCCAGCTTAAGGAGCGATTGTTAGTGTTAGTGTCCTAGAGACAATCCATTGTAAGGACATAATGCTAAGATAATATTCAGTATTGGTTTAATATTATTGTTTATTTAATATTAAATGTATGTCATTACACTTGTTAGAATATTATGTTTGATTGTTTGTATTTGTTCTTATCTCAGATTCCTCGAGTCATTGTTGTCATTGAAGTTGAGAACTTAGATGACTTAAAGATGATTCTCAAATAAATTTCAATCGAGGATCATCAAGAATGGGATATTGATGATCTGATTGAGATTGGTGTCGCGATCAAGATCATACTCTTTAGAGAGTGTAGTAAGATCTCACTTACTACGAGATACTGGAGTATCTCATGACGGATGCACAAATACCTTAGAGGGTATTGGTATATCCATCCGAGAAACCGCTTTGATGTAGTTCCACTATATGTGTCTACGGTGTCACGGTTAGTGGGAGGCGATGTGATACTCTTTCGACTTGAGGTCAATACGCATTTACACAAGTTGAGTGATGAAACTTTGACCACGACGACGCCAGACCCTTCCATGGATAGATATGGCTTCGATTGGGTCCATCACGTTCTGAATGTGCGTGTTTGAGCCAAGAATAGGATTCATTCCTCAAAGTGGATTTAGAGAATATTCATCTTCTTATCATAATTGGATCAAAAGTTCATTGCCAACGACGCCAACTTGAACTTTGTGGCGGCGGTGATATAAGTGATCAATTAGTGATTAGAGATAATATGATTAAGTTATTTGAATAGATTAACCTCATCATGTTCAAGACTAATCGAAGATTCGCGAACGAAAAAGAAGAAATCGCAATAAATTTCATGTTTCATTCATGTGTTTTGACTAATCGCCGATATATTTAGGCATATAGGTCACATAACAAGTAGTTCTTTTTACGAATTATGGTTGGTTGATTAAATGTTAAATCGATTTAATATTTAATTTATGGAGAATTAATTAATAATAGATTAATTTGGAATTAATTATTATTAATGTTTAATTAAATTAGATTTAATTAAATATGATTCCCAATAATAATAATATGAAATATTATTATAGATTTAATATATATTGAATCAAATCCATAGAGATTTGATATATATGATAATTAAATCCAGAAAGATTTTATATATGAGAATTAAATTAATGAGATTTAATTTAAATAAGATTAGGATTTTATTTTTCAATCTGCTAAATTTAGGTTTTAAGTTCTAGTCTCCCTATATATACGTAGCTTCGGTAATTCATAAAGACAAATGTTCATATTTTCTCCATAAAATCTAGAGTTAGATTTTTCCTAATAAATTGCCCCTGATTCAAAGTTTCAAATTTGTGCAAGTCCGCGAATCCAAGTTTACTGGATACCATAATGGTAAATTTGCTTTCGAATCATAAAGATTTATAGTTATGTTTATTCGCATCGCTTACGCAATTAACTGCTTTGTTGCTCTTAAACCTGCTTATTTTCAGCCTTACGCATGCTATTACGTGCTTACACGCCTATATTTCAACAACAACCAGATCGTAGCTGCGCGCTTGTTTCTAATTGCATAATTAAAATTTGGTTTTTAATTTTTTTCTAAAAATCGTGCGGCACAACTTATTTGATAAGACCGCACCCCTCTTCCCCTTTTGTTTTACCCAGCTCATTCATCTCCTTCGCCCCAATTTTAGGGTTTTCGTCGCTGCTCGCCTACTTTCCCACGGCCGGCGGTGCTACACAGCGTCGCTGAAGGCCGGCGCTAGGCATCGTGCCTCGCGACGCATGCGGAAGCCCGCGCGTGGCTCGCTGGGGCTGCTTCGTTGCGACATCGTCTTCGAGGTGAGGTCCCTAATTTTCATCTATTCACGGCGGTGCGCCCTCTCGGCGGCTCATTTCGCGGCGGTGCGCCACTGATTCATCCTGATTTTGAGTCACCGATGCTTGAACTCTTTCGAGACTTGACTGTCGTGTCCATCTCGATGCGTTTAAAGGCAGCGCGCCGCCGATTCGATCGTCTTCTTTGTTTTGGTTTCGAACCAGTTCGATTAAAGGGGCCGCGGCTCCGCGCGTGTCCCTCCCGTCTCTCTCGTTCACGGCGGTGAGTCGCCCGCACGCGATGAGCGGCTGCGGCGACTCGTGCCTGTTTGACTTGCCACGCGCGTCGCTTCGCCCTGTTCGCTTCGCCCCTGTTCTTCGAACCTCTTGAATCTGGACTGGGTTTTTGGTTTTTGTTGTTGTTTGAATGATGATGGGACCGATTAATTGAATTCTGATTTGTTGTTCTTCGAAGATGATGAAACTGATTAATCTGAATTTTGGGTGTTCGATTTTTCGGATTGGATCTGATTTGGAAGGGTGATAATGTACGAGGGTTATTTTTTTAAATTGATTTGAGAGACACGTTCTCCCACGCAATTTTAAAATCGCACCCGAAATACCAGAGAAATAAAACAAATTAAAATTTAATTTTGAAAATTTTATTAAGTTTAATTTTGAAATTAAATAATGGTTGGACCAAGAACAATTAATGGATTAATTGATTTTAATAATCTTATAATTGAATTGAACTTAAAATTCGTTTTAAAAGGATTCATTAAATTCAACTTAGTTGACTTATTTATTTGCTTAAATTAGTTAACGCGTTTTATAGTTCGATTATAATTGTTTGGGTAGAGACGCAAATATTTGCCTGACCATATTAAATCTTGGGAGACGGTTTTACCTAAATATTTGTTTGTCCGCCAAGTCATGTTTGCCAGGCCAAGACCCAATAATCGCTTTCAAATACGACGTAGATAATATGATGGATCTCAATTAAACAATTAATACACCGCCTTTTAAAAACGCCTCACTAAAAAAAAATATGGTTTTTCATTAATTTGATAAGATATCTTCCATCAAAATTAAAAGAAAACCCAGATTTCGTCTAACGAAGATTTAAGACCCTCGCCTTTTTACTTCCTGATCTACATCTAATCTTGACTTTTATAGTGACATGAATGTCGCCATTTGATGGTTGTAAACCAACTTAATTTTATTTCGCTATTCCTCACTTTAACGAAAAGTTA
This sequence comes from Stenogyne calaminthoides, assembly GCA_037126765.1. Classification (NCBI taxonomy): domain Eukaryota; kingdom Viridiplantae; phylum Streptophyta; class Magnoliopsida; order Lamiales; family Lamiaceae; genus Stenogyne; species Stenogyne calaminthoides. The sequence goes on along the minus strand of JBBCBC010000002.1, from coordinate 14,638,599 downwards.
AGGACATCAATCGAACTAGGTTCGATAAACTAGGAATCGCAGCCTCGCAAATCGGGTCCGAGACCTACCAGCTTATGTTATTGTAATGATCGCACTTCACGAGATTATGATGGTAAGAAGAATGCGATCCTAAATTCATTATAATTTGATTTGATATAAATTCATACTTTTTCATTTAAATGCGTCATAAGATGTCAAAATAATTAAACGAAAATAAATTTAAAGGCCATATTTATTTTAATTATCAATATCGATCATGGAATTATGTGTTTTAATTCCCGCTTTATTTTCTCTGGTGATTGTTGAAACGAATAACTCATTATCGGTGTCGCTTTTGAAAATGAACAAATCGGGTCAGCTAAACTTTTTTCGATCGAACCAAACATTCGCTTGGTGCTCAGCAAGAAAAAGATTGAGACGATGCGGTTGACACATCAATCCCTCGCTACCCCGGAGGCCGGTAGATCAAGAGGTTGATGCGTTTGACGCCAGAAAAAAGAAGCATCAAGAGGATGCTTCCTGTGCTCAACAGAAAGTTATATCGATGACTTTAATTGCAAATGCAAAGATGAGAAGATACTTCCTTCGAGATGATCAAGATCCGCTAATCTCTTTGATTCAATCTCGCTCCGGATTTATGAAGTGATGAGAGATCCGCTCGATGCCGAATCGCCTTAGTGAGGGAAGGTTTCTCCCATGTGTTGAAGATGATTGGGCTAATCGAGAAACTTGGTCGTTCGGGCATTGAGCTCAAGACCAACGCTGTTGTTTAGTTGTTTATTCTTCGTCAGCTTCCCTATTCATATTCGAAGCCAGGGGGTAAACTTTAATATGAATAAGACGGAATCGACTACGCCCTAGTCGCATAACATGCCAAAGACCTTTGAGTCTTCCAACGCTAAGGAAAAACCCTTGCTCATGGTGAGTGCCTCTACTTTTCCTCGTCCAAAGGAAAGAAAAAGCGGCGGGCAAAAGGCAAAGAAAGGCTCCAAGCCAAGCTTTTCTTAAGCCCAAAGGTGGAATTCAAAAGAAGGAGAGGGGGATATGATGATGCTCCCACCGCAAAGCAGTATGCATAGAAGAAGGACTCGCAAGGTTCTAAAGAATGAAAAGAAGACACAAGGTGTCTCAGCCTCTGGAACATGTATGTTTGTTATTGAGATAAACATGTCCACAAATGATACTAACTGATGGGTATTAGATACCGGTTGTGGCTCGCACATTTGTACAAATGTGCAAGGTCTCAAGGATAGCAGGACAGTTAGGTCGGGTGAAGTTGCTTTACACGTTGGGAATGGAGCAAGAGTTGCTGCTGACTTGAACTAAATAATTGTTATTTTGTTCCTTCTATTACCAGCAACATTATTTCTATTCCTATGTTAGATATTGAAGGTTTTTCCTTCCATTTTGCAAACAATAATTGTTATTTTCGCTTAATGGTGATGTGTATGGAAATGCTCCTTTATCTAATGGTTTATACTTGTTGCATTGTGGATATAATGTTCTTAATATACAAAATAAAAGGCTCAAAATTAGTAATCGTGAAAACCCGACTTACTTGTGGCATTGTAGACTTGGTCATGCAAACGAGAAAAGAATTGCAAGGTTAAGAAAGTTAGACTACTTAACCCCATTCGACTTTGAGTCTTATGGAAATTGTGAATCTTGTCTTAATGGCAAAATGATCAACAAACCCTTTTCTGGGAAAGGAGTTCGTGCCAAAGAAGTTCTAGAGTTGATCCACAGTGACGTTTGTGGACCATTGCCCACTCTAGCTAGGGGTTACTTCGGCTACTTCATAACTTTTACTGATGACTTCTCTAGGTTTGGGTATGTGTATCTAATGAAACACAAATTCGAATCTTTTGAGAAATTCAAAGATTATAAAGCTGAAGTAGAGAAGCATCTTGGTAAGAGTATTAAGACTCTTCGATCAGATCGAAGAGGAGAATATCTTAGCCATGAATTCACCGATTATCTGTAGTTGCATGGAATCCAATCACAATGGACTCTTCCTGGCACACCCCAAATGAATGGAGTGTCCGAGAGAAGAAACCGAACCCTATTAGACATGGTAAGGTCCATGATGAGCTTTTTCTCTCTTCCAACTTTCTTATGGGGATACGCACTCCAAACCTCAATCTACATTCTGAATATGATTCCGTCCAAATCGGTTGAGCATACACCATACGAGCTATGGCACGGCAAGAAGCCAACTTTCTCTCACATAAGGACATGGGGTTTCCCCGCGTTTGTGAAGAAAATGCTCACTAATACGTTGGAATCAAAAGGTGAAAAGTGTTACTTTGTCGGATATCCTAAGAAAACTAGAGGATATTATTTCTATCTCCCTGAGAAACAAACAATCATTGTTTCTAGGCAGGCCAAATTCCTTGAAGAAGATTATGTCTTCAAGGAACAAGGCTGTAAGACGATAGAGCTTGACGAAATTCAAGAACCACAAATTAACAAGGAGACTAATGTCTTGTCAAAACAACATGACAAAGAATCAAACGAGGAGCATTCAAAGAACTCACATGGTGGAAGTTTATCACTAAGTGATCCTCTTTCACCAAATGGGGAGCGAATTGAGTCAGATTGCTCGGCAAGCATGAACTCCAAGTAGTCCGAATGAGAACAACATAGTTCAAACTCCCCCCAAGAGGCATCCGTAAGTATCGCCTTTGAGGCCTCCCCCCACAACGGCGAAATCGCCAGACCACAAAATTTTCACGATCGTAATGTGCAAATTTTGAACAACCACAACTCAGAAGTCCACTAGGTTCATAATCCACCCACTAGATATTATGGTTTCCTCGAGAGAAACAACATGATGATGGAGATCCCTGATAAAGACGATCCTAGAACTTATAATCGAGGCAACATTAGATGTCGACTAAAGAAGTGGCATGAAGCCATGAAATCCGAGATGGGCTCGATGTACACCAATCAAGTCTGGGACTTGGTTGAGGTGTCGAAAGGGGTTAGACCCATAGGCTGCAAATGGGTCTTCAAACGTAAGACTGATGCAAATGGCAAAGTACAAACCTACAAGGCTAGGTTAGTGGCGAAGGTTATAGCCAACGCCAAGGCATCGACTATGACAAGACTTTTCACCCGGCTTGTTAAAATCAAGTCCATTAGAATTTTACTTATGCAAAGAACATATCTCGATTATGAGATATGGCAAATGGGCGCCAAAAATGCCTTTCTCAATGGTAACATTGATAAGGAAGTGTTTATGACTCAACCAGAAGGTTTTATATCGAAGCCAAAATCTAATCTTGTGTGCAAACTTAAACGATCCATTTATGGATTGAAGCAAACTTATAGGAGCTGGAATATCCGATTTGATGAGGTTGTCAAATCGCTTTGACTTTGTCGAAATTCAAAGATCCGCGTCCTATCGGAAATGCAATGGGAAGAATATTGTCTTCATAGTTGTGTATGTCGATGACATACCGATTATGGGAAACAAATCCCCACCATGTAGTCCGTGAAAGAATGGTTGTCAAAGACCTTCATGATGAAGGATCTTGGTGAAGCCTGCTACATCTTAGGGATCAAGATCCATAGGGATATATCTAAGAAGATGTTGGGGCTGTCACAGTCCACCTATGTAGACAAGGTGTTGAAGCGATTTATGGCGGAGAACTCTAAGAGAGGTTCTCTACCCAATGTCATGGGATAAAGCTGTCTAAGAAGGATTGTTCTTCCATAGACGATGATATCCATCACATGAAGGATATACCATATGCATCTGCAATTGACTCCATCATGTACGCCATGACTTGCACTAGGCCAGATGTGGCCTTTGCTGTCAGCACCACTGGTAGATACCAATAGAATTTGGGTGAACCTCACTGGATTGTTGTCAAGAACATTCTCAAGTACCTCAGACGTACTTAAAGATTGTTTTTTGGTCTACGGAGGACAGTCAAAGCTAGTTGCCACTGGCTTGCTGACGCTAGTTTCCAATCAGACTGTGATGATTACAAGTCACAGTCAGGCTATGTGTTCGTTGTCAATGGTGGGACAGTTAGTTGGAATAGTTCCAAACAAGAGACTACAGCGGACTCAACAACCGGCCGAAGATATTGCCGTGGTGTCGCCATAGAAGTTGTCCGATAAAACCGCTTGCTAAGTGAACTAGGGTAGTTCCAAGCCAAAGAATCCAATAAAGTTGTATTGTGACAACACTGATGCGGTTGCACAAGCTAAGGAACCGAGATCCAATAATAGAAACAAGCATGTACCGAGGCGTTATCACTTGATAAGAGAGATAATCACTAGAGGAGAGATAAAGTTAGAGCATGTTTCCCAAGGAAGATAATTTGGCTGATTCACCAAAGCTTTGAGTGTTCATGTATACACTAGACATTTCAATGGTCTAGGGGTTAGGCATGTAGGTGATTGACTCTAGTTCAAGTGAGAGATTGTTAGTGTTAGTGTCCTAGAGACAATCCATTGTAAGGACATAATGCTAAGATAATACTCCCTCCTATTCAAAATATAAGATGTTTTGACTTATTGTATTATTTACTTGTTATTGATGTTCTGGCTTTTATTTCCCTACACTGCCCTTATTTAATACTCTTTCTTTACTTTCTTGTTTTACTCCCTATCATGTCATTAAAGATAATTTATCATTAAATAAGGCTAATTTTGGTATAATTTTTCTTTATTAGTAAACGTGCAAAAGGCCAAAACATCTTATATTTTGAATAGAAGGGAGTATTCAATATTGGTTTGATATTATTATTTATTTAATATTAAATGTATGGCATTACACTTGTTAGAATATTATGTTTGATTGTTTGCATTTGTTCTTATCTGTGTTCCCTTGAGTCATTGTTGTCATTGAGGTTGTGAGAACTCAGATGACTTAAGCATGATTCTCAAATAGCCCCGATCGAGGATCATCAAGAATGGGATATTGATGATGCAATTGAGATTGGTGTGCGATCTGCATCATACTCTTAGAGAGTGTAGTAAGATCTTACTTACTACGAGATACTAGGTATCTCATGATGGATGCATAAAATCCCTTAGAGGGTATTGGTATACCCATCAGAGAAACCGTTTGATGTAGTTCCAGTATATGTGTCTATGGGTGTCTCGGTTAGTGGGAGCGATGCGATACTCCTTTGACTAGAGGTCAATACGCACAACATCTGTGGAGTGATGAACTTTAACCATGACCGACGCTTGCACCCTTCCATGGGTAGATATGGCTTGGATTGGGTTCATCACGAAGTGCATGTGCATGGTAGTTGAGCCAAGAATAAGATTCATTCTTCAAAGTGGATTTAGAGAGAATACTCATCTTCTGATCATAATTGATCAAAGTCATTGACCAATGCACGTCAACTTGGACTTTGTGGCCAAGTGTGACATAAGTGATCAATTAGTGATTAGAGATAATATGATTAAGTTATTTGAATAGACATTTCATCATGTTCAAGACTAATCGAGTATTCGTGAATGAAAGGAGGAAATCGCAATAGCCCATGTTTCAGTTACATGTAGTTGCACGTTTCTCGCAATGTACCTCATATATTGAGAATGTTTGATTTATTGTCTAGGGTTCAATTAAGACTGTTAGTTTGACTAATCGCTCGATATATGAGGGCCTATGGGTCACACAACAAGTAGTTCCTTTTTACGGATTATGGTTGGTTGATTAAATGTTAAATTGGATTTAATATTTAATTTATGGAGAATTAATTAATAATAGATTAATTTTGAATTAATTATTATTAATGTTTAATTAAATTAGATTTAATTAAATATGATTCCCAATAATAATAATATGGAATATTATTATAGGATTTAATATATATGAAATCAAATCCGAAGAGATTTGATATATATGGGAATTAAATCCGTAGAGATTTTATATATGAGAATTAAATTAATGGGATTTAATATAAATAAGATTAGGAATTTTATTTCCCAATCGGGCTAGCTTAGGTTTTAAGCTGGACCTCCCTATATATATGAGCTCTTGGGAATTCATAAGACAAATGTTCATATTTTCTCCATAAAATCTAGAGTTAGAATTTTCCTAGCAAATTCATCTCGGGATTCAAAGCTGGCAAATCTGTGCAAGTCCGTGAACGGGGATTACGTGGATACTATAGTTGAGAAATCTGCTTTCGAATTACTGTGAGATTTCTAGTTATGTTTATTCGTACTCGTTTATGCAATTAACTGTTCGTTGTTGGTGAACTGTTTATTTCCGCTGCGCATGTATTACGTGTTTACGAGCCTCTATATTCCAACAACGATGTGATATTTCTCTGACTTGAGGTCAATACGCACGATATGTATGGAGTGGTGAACTTTGACCATGACCGACGCTTGCAATCTTAATGGCTAGATATGGCATGGATTGAGTTCATCACGAAATGAATGTGTGTGGTAGTTGAGCCAAGAAAATGATTCATTCCTCAATGTGGACTTAGAGAGAGTGCTCGTCTTCTTATACTAATTGGATCGTTAGTCATTGGCCAATGCACGTCACATTTGGACTTTGTGTCCAAATGTGATAAACGGGATCAATTAGTGTAATGAGATAATATGATTAAATTATTTGAATAGACACTTCATCATGTTCAAGATTTAATCGGGCATTCGCGAATGAAAGAAAATTATCACAATAGCTCACGTAATGTTACAGGTTGTTGCAAATACCTCGCAACGTACCTTATATATTAAGAATGTATGATTTAAAATCTAGGGTTCAATTAAGACCGTTAGTTTGACTAATCGCTCGATATATGAAAACCCTATGGGTAACACAAGAGGTAATTCCCTTTTACAGATTATAGTTGGTTGATTAAATATTAAATTGGATTTAATATTTAATTTATGGAGAATTAATAATAATTAGACTTGGAAGTAATTATTATTACTTTATTTAATTGAATTGGATTTAATTAAATAGGAATCCCAAAATAATATATGGAATATTATTGTAGGAATTTATATATATAGGGAAATTAAATCTATGTGATTTAATTTGCAAGATTAGGGATTTTATTTCCTAATAAAGGTGACTTAAGATTTATTGATTATCTGAAGTTGCATGGAATCCAATCCCAATGGAGTCCTCCCGGAACACCCCAAATGAATGGAGTTTCCGAAAGGAGAAATCAAACCGTGTTAGATATGATAAGGTCCATGATGAGCTTTTCCTCTCTTCCAACATTCTTATGGGGATATGCACTCCAAACCTCAATCTACATTATGAATATGATTCCATCCAAATCGGTTGAGCATACGCCATATGAGCTATGGCATGGCAAGAAGCCAACTTTCTCACATGTAAAGACGTGGGGTTGCCCCGAGTTTGTGAAGAAGATGTTCACTGATAAGTTGGAATCAAAAGGTGAAAATGGTTACTTTGTGGGATATCCTAAGGAAACTAGAGGATATTATTTATATCTACATGAGAAACAAATGGTAATTGTTTCTAGGCAAGCCAAGTTCCTTGAGGAAGACTATGCGTTTAGGGAACAAGGTCGTAAGCCGATAGAACTTAAAGAAATTCAAGAACCACAAATTAACAAAGAGACTGAAACCTTGTCAAAGCAACATGACAAGGAATCAGTGGGAGCATTCAATAACTTTCACGATGGGAGTCTTTCACTAGGTGATCATCTTTCAGCCAGTGGGAGCGTAATTGGAGTTGACTTGCCCGTGCAAGAACCTCCAAGTGGGCTGAATGAGAACAACATAGTTCAAACTCTCGCCCAAGAGGCATCCAAAAGTGTAGCCCTTGAGGACTCTCAGGACATTGATGAAATCGATGCACCACAAAATTTTCACGATCAGAATGTACAGTCTGCACAACCACAACTCTGTAAGTCAATTAGGAATCGTAATCTGCCCATTAGATACGGTTACCTCTTGGAGGAACTCGATAGTATGGATATACACTTACTTTGAAGCAATATCAGATGTTGATTAAGGGAAGTGGCATGAAGCCATGAAATCCGAGATGGACTCGATGTACACCAATCAAGTCTGGGACTTGGTTGAGTTGCCTAAAGGGGTTAGACCCATAGGTTGCAAATGGGTCTTCAAGTGTAAGACTGATGCAAATGGCAAAGTACAAAACCTACAAAGCTAGGTTGGTGGCGAAGGGTTTTAGTCAACGTGAAGGCATTGACTATGACGAGACATTCTCACTAGTTGCAAAGATCAAGTCCATTCGAATTTCACTTGCGATAGCAACACACTTTGATTATGAGATTTGGCAGATGGACGTCAAAACAACTTTCCTCAATGGAAACATTGATAAGGAAGTGTTTATGACTCAACCGGAAGGTTTTATATCTAAACCAAATTCTAATCTAGTATGCAAGCTAAAGAGATCCATCTATGGATTGAAGCAAGCTTCTAGGAGTTAGAATATCCGATTTGATGAAGCTATCAAATGCTTTGACTTCATCAGAAACTCGGAAGATCCTTATGTTTATCGTAACGGCAGTGGGAAGAATATTGTTTTCATAATCGTGTATGTCGATGACATATTAATTTTGGGAAACAATATCCCGTTAATGCAGTCCATTAAAGATTGGTTGTCAAAGACTTTCACGATGAAGGATCTTGGTGAAACCTGCTACATCTTAGGGATTAAGATCCATAGGGATAGATCCAAGAGGATGTTGAGGCTGTCACAGTTACCTATGTAGATAAGGTGTTGAAGCGTTTTGCGATGGAGAACTCTAAGAGAGGGTCTTTACCTGCAAACCATGGGATAAAGCTGTCAAAGAAGGATTGTCCTTCTAGTGAAGCTGATATCAAGCACATGAGAGATGTCCCATATGCACTGCAATTGGATCATGTATGTCATGACTTGCACTAGGCCCGATGTGGCCTACGCTGTCAGCATCACTGGTAGATACCAACAGAATCCGGGTGAATCTCACTAGATTATTGTCAAAACCATTCTTAAGTATTTTAGAGAAACTAAAGAATGTTTCTTTGTCTACGGTGGGAAGTCTGAACTAGTAGAAACTGGTTATGCTGATGCGAGTTTCCAATCCGACTGTGATAATTACAAATCACAGTCAGACTATGTCTTCACACTCAACGGTGGGGCGGTTAGTTGGAATAGTTCCAAGCAAAGTACAACCCCAGATTCAACAACCGAAGCTGAGTACATCGCGACATCAGAAGCTGCGAAAGAAGCTGTCTGGATTAGTTAGTTCTTGAAAGAACTACGGGTAGTTCCAAATGTCAGCAGTCCAATAAAGTTGTATTGTGACAACGCTGGTGCTGTTGAGCAAGCAAAGCAAACGAGATCAAATAACAGAAACAAGCATGTACCTAGGCGTTATCATCTGATTCACGAGATAATTGTTAGAGGAGAAATAGAGTTAGAATGTGTTCCCACAGAAGATAATTTGGTTGATCCTTTCACCAAGGCATTGTGTGTTCATGTGCACACTAGACAATTAGATAGTCTAGGGGTTAGGCATGTTGGTGAGTGACTCTAGTTCAAGTGGGAGATTGTTAGTGTTAGTGTCATAAAGACAATATATTGTAAGGACATAATACTCGATAATATTTAGTTTGATTTAATATTATTATCCATTTGATATTAATGTATGGCAATACACTTGTTCGAATATTATATTTGATCGTTTGCATTTATTCTTATACGTGTTCCCATGAACCAATGTTGTCATTGAAGATGTGAGACCTAAGATGACTTAGGCATGGTTCTCAAATAGCCCCGATGAAGGATCATCAAGAATGAGATATTGATGATGCATTTGAGATTGATGTGCGATCTGCATCATACTCTTAGAGAGTGTAGTAGTTCTCACTTGCTACGAGATACTAGGTATCTCATGATATATGCACAGATACCTTAGAGGGTGAAATCGTTTGATGTTACTCCACTTAAGTATCTACGGGTGTCTCGGTTAGTGGGAGCGATGTGATATTCCTATGACTTGAGGTCAATACGCACGCCATGTATGGAGTGGTGAACTTTGACCATGACCGACGCTTGCACCCTTAATGTGTAGATATGGCATGGATTAGGTTCATCACGAAATGCATGTGCGTGGTAGTTGAACCAAGAAAATGATTCATTCCTCAATGTGGATTTAGAGAGAGTGCTCGCCTTCTCATACTGATTGGATCGTTAGTCATTGGTCAATGCACGTCACGTTTGGACTTTGTGTCCAAATGTGATAAACAGGATCAATTAGTGTAATGAGAAAATATGATTAAATTATTTGAATAAACACTTCATTATGTTCAAGATTTAATCGGGCGTTCGCGAATGTAAGGAAATTATCACGATAGTCCACATAATGTTACAGGTTATTGCAAATACCTTGCAACGTACCTTATATATTGAGAATGTCTGATTTATTGTCTAGGGTTCAATTAAGACTGTTAGTTTGACTAATCGTTCGATATATAAGGGCTTATGGGTGACACAACAAGTAATTCCCTTTTACAAATTATAGTTGGTTGATTAAATATTAAATTGGATTTAATATTTAATTTATGGAGAATTAATAATAATTAGACTTGGAATTAATTATTATTACTATTTAATTGAATTGGATTTAATTAAATAGGAATCCCAAAATAATATATGGAATACTATTGTAGGAATTTATATATATAGGGAAATTAAATTTATAGGGTTTAATTTGCAAGATTAGGGATTTTATTACCTAATAAAAGTGGCTTAAGATTTAAGTTGGGGTTCCCCATATATACGAAATCATTGGGAATTCATTATTAAGACAAGAATTATATTTCTCCATAAAATCTATAGTGTAGAATTTTCCTAGCAAATTCATACTGGGATTCAACGCTGGAAAATCTGTGCGGATCTGTTAACGAGAATTACGTGGATACCGTAGTTGAGGAGATTGCTTACGAAGCACTGTAAGAATTCCTTTACGCATTATATTATTTTAATTATGCAATTATAAATTCGTTGTTGGTGAATTTGTTTATTCCGCTGCGCACGTTTAATTGTTTTACGTACTAGTAAATTTCAACAGCTTACTACATATAGTAAAGTAACCAAAATGTTTTTAGGATACTAAATGTATGAACTAAATGATGAAAATATTCTGATAGTTCTATTACCTCATTGATAATGCAGTTTTTTACTACCTCTTTTGTAATTGACTCAACATTTTTGGTCTCCATAGTCCCTCTAATATTATTTTTACAGTTTCTCATTGCTGGAACGTCTTCAGTGAATGAAAAGATCTTAATCTTTCCATCAAAAAGCAATGTTCCATCATTTGCATAATGGGGTCTACCCATTGTACAAAGAAACATCATCTTGGTGATGAATCTTTTGGATTTGCAAGTCCTATGTTTGTCAACTTCATTTGTAAGTTTGTAGTACCTTAGACTTGTAGTGATGATATAAAACCATTTCTCATCAATATGGATAACATTTTTCATGTCTCCAGACTTGATCTTGTTTTCAATTTTATCAACATGCAGTTGGCTCAAACTGAACTCTAACCTTTGAATCTTGTTTGGATCTGTAAGAAGAGGCTTTATGGGATTGGTATGTGGCTTAATCTTTCCTTCCTTGAGCCACCTTTCCACTGTCCATTTGCCAACACCCATTTCTGAGGTTAGATCTCGTATTGTAGATATTTTTTGAACATCAATGCTCTTTAGTTTTTCTTCATCTAATTCAAGCTTCTTGTAAGATAGTCCAATTCTTTTTGAAGTTATGGATATTGGTTTACCTTCTTCCATTTGCCTCTTTGCAGTAGCCCAAAGATTGTCAACGGTCTTTCGGTGGACCCCAAAGAGAAGGGCAGCCTCTGATATTCTGCCATGACCAGGTTTGCCTTCAATGCAACTTCCATATATAAACTGCACTACATTATTCTTGTCCTCAAAACTCAAATGCTTTTTTTCAGCTGTAGACATATTGATTTAGTGTTGCATTTATGATGGGGATGCATGTTTGCTGAATTTAATGTGAAAGCATATTGTGGAATGTTGGTTGGAGGGAATTCAATGGGATGGCAGCTTCATGGGGAATGTTGGAGTGTTGGAGTGATGGATTTTAAGTTAAGTGTAATTTTGAATTGTAAGTGCTCAATTTGGAGGGATTTGAAGTGTATTTTGAGTTTTGGTGGGAATTATAAGCGTATTTTGAGTTTTGGTGGGAATTGTAAGTGTATTTCAGATTTTACTATTAATTTTTTGCTCCAAAAAATTTCGGGTACTATTCATTTTTTACTGTTCACAGTGCGGGTTTTTACTGTTCACAGGGCTTCATTAATTAAGAAATCAGATTGCCTTTGCTAAACCAAAAGCAACTTTATCACATACAATTCCACCAAACCCACTTTACACCATTTAATACTATTATTTTCCACTTTTCTTAAACTCCGGATCTACAGTACATGACCAATTAAAATCAGGACGAAGGGAATATTTGTTACTTATTACAATTTAAGGACTCAATTTTAAACTTTTGTAGGATAGGTACCGAGCTATCAATTTATTGCAAAAAAAAGGACTCGGACAATTTTAATAACAAAAAAGGAGTATTTTTGCTTTTTTTTTATATACCACTTAATATGATAATTTTTTTAAAAAATAAAAATTATAACAAATACTATAATGAGTTAATGACTTCTAATATTATTTTAAACGTAAAATAAATTAAAATATTACGAGTACAAATACACAAATAATTACAAACAAGATCTTACAGAAAAAATACCGAATAAGTAGTTCGAAGAATTACAAAGAAGAACTACTAATTAAATATTAAGTGAGTTTGGGCTGGTCAAATGAAGACAAACTAAAGTTATTATCATGTGCAATTACTTCACATGTTTAAAAATAGAAGGAAATCAAGAAAGATAACTTGTATAAAATAATTAAAAGTACAACTTAGCAATAAAAGAAGGCAAGCAAGAGAAAGGTAGATACTTTGTATTCGTCGTATTCCGTCTATAGACTAATTCAATTAAAAAAATATTATTATGAAAACAATAAATAATATCACCATTACTGACTAGGTTTCAATAAAAAAATATTATTTATCATTAATTTTGTAATAATATACTTATATAATAATAATGATATATTAATCGCATACTTTAATCAACTTGAAACGAGAATAAATACTCATTATATTTTGAAATTACATTGTCGAGACCTCCTGCATTATCGGGACCTTATGTTTTCCAATCCATTTGACCATGAATAGGGGTGACATATCATACTATATCGAAAATAATGACGCATAACATACATTGTACCAAAAATTTTGGTATTTTACAATTCGTACCGATACCGTCACTAAATTTTCTGTATACCAAAATTCGGCATACCGAAAATTTCAGTAAATAAAAAATATTTACCTACAGCACCAAAATTTTGGTATACGGAATTTTTGAACGGTATCGGTATATATCATCCCAATACCGAAATTTTAATATACTATTTTATACTGAAATGTTGGTATACATAATTTTTTAACAAAATACCAAATTTTTCGGTATATCGAAATATCAAAATTTTAGAATATGCATACTACCATACCGTACCACAGTTCCCGATATATTGAAAAAATTGATATTTTTTGTATTTTTCGGTTCAATAAGTGCAGTATACCAATTTTTTTGTTAATTTTCCACCCCGAACCATGAATGTAAAGGAGTGAATTTTTAGAAAAGAATTCAAAAGTTGAGAACGACACAATTTTGTTGTCATAATACCTTGTTTTTCTATTTAGGGTTGAAAATGAAAGAAGTTACCTTGTCTGGGTCATTTTTTTGCAAAAAATTGATAGTTTGGTACTTGCACTGTAAAAGTTGGAAGTTGGGTCCTTGAAGTGCAATAAGTTCAAAGATAAGTCTTGCTTTTGCAATTTGTCCTTAGTCTTATGTGAAATGAATCGAGCTGAGACGGTCACAAAATTATCTAGTTTGAGCTTCATTGATAATATTGAGATGAATAAGCGTATTTGATTTTTTAACATTTCGAGCCCTGATAAAATTTAAGTCACCATGAAACATTAAAGTTCCTTCTAAATTTATATCTAATACAAGGAATGTCAAGATTACAATCCCTCTAAGACGGAAAAAAATTATGTAATCAGATATCAATTCATACTTCATATTTAGGTGTATTTTCTAACTCTACAAACAATTTCATGAATCATTCTTTTTCAAAAACTGTGAAATATAACTTTTGAAAAAAAAGTCATAGCTTTTGAGAAAAAGAGATTCCACCTCGTTCCACGTACATGTTTTCAAACACTACTTAAATACAAAATTCACTTTAAAAAAATATTGGATCGCACCAACTTTAAAATAAAAAAGTACTTCTAACTATTGAATAGGGTTTGAAAATAGCTCCTATAGAGTTTATAAACACCAACTTTATTAATTATCATTATTAATATACTTAAAAATTTATTCATACTCTAAAGGGGGGATTGGACGTCTTTGCTCCGTAAAAAAGAGTCAGCGGTTTCAGCATTCCATTTCTTTCTTTGATTGTTTCTTGTAATAATCCTTCTCTTCCTCCTTCAGACATGTTTCTTTGATCAATTTTTTGTTAAGATCAAGTTCGCCAAGTGGTAGTCTCCTTTTGATGGGCTAGCTTAATGAAATGCAGTTCCAGATTTAATGTTGTTGATGCAACATTCTCATTAGACATTCTACTTATGTGGGGATTTGGTGGAAGTGGAGAAACGTCTGTGATTTTTTAAAGATCTATGGTGCCCCCATTCGTTATACGTGTTTTTTAGACATTTATGTCGTCCTTGTGGTGTTGAAGATGCTTGATTTGGTTTTTTAGTCGAGCTATCTCATTCTCGACAATTGCTAACTCCGCTACTATCTCTTTCATCTATCGAATTAAGCGTATATAATTAAAATTTTGTATATGTAGTATTTACAACGACTCACAAGATGAAACAACTAGACTTACTTTTGGTGGAAGAAAGTCGAAATACAAAGCGCTGATGCGTCCGCTTGATTATGGAGTTGTTTGAGATACTCATGCATCTCCTCTTCATTTAACAACAATTTGTGAAGCACGGTCACCTTTCAAATGTTAACAAATTCTCAAATCAATTATTATGTGTTGGGAGATGAATTTAATATATTGAGTATGACATGTATCAGGACATCTTGGTAGTATAGGATCAGGTTTCAATAGATATCAAGACTCAGGATTATCTGCACCATGTATAGTCAGCAGATATAGATCAGGAAGAAATAGGTCTTAATTTTGTTGTACTGAGGAAATCAGAATATCCTGAAGACTCAATATATACTGAAGACTCAGAAGACATTGAGTAGCTCAGAAAAATCCTGAAGACCAAAGATCCTGAAAATTGTTTCGTACTGAACAAAAAGACCCCTGAACAACTATTTTGATAAAATAGTGTTATGTTCATTCTTAGTACTAACAAACAGAATGTTAGACATTCATGGACATTAAGGAACATATCAACTCAGTAAGGTTGACCTAAAAGGAGTCGTTTTGTTTGTCTCTGTTCAAAGGAAGATTTCAACCAATGAGGAGGCAACAACAACGTACTTTACTGACACTGAAAGCGATATCTCACTGAAGAAATGTCAGGGCTGATATCTTCCAGTTCACAGAAGTTGGTGATTGGCTACGTGGTTGCATATTTCCTAATACATGCAAGGGTGAGTTCAAACCCTAGAAATAGTCGTTCATCAATAACCAAAAGAGGAAACCCTTGATGCTATCTCTTCCAACGGATAGTTTTTTTTTTAAGAGTGACCCTTAAGAGAGTTGCCTATAAATACCAATAACCTTCACCATTGCAAGGTTACGGGAAATCAAAGCAACTCCAGAGCTCATTTGTATTCTTGCAAATTGAAGCACTCGAAAAACCTAAGATTTTCCAAGTGTTTCACATTGAAGAGAGCTCATTCACTAAGCCTAGCATTGTTATATATCCAAAGCTTAGTAAGAGATATCCTAGCCTTTGAATATGTTCTTATTGTCAAAGGATATCTCACCCTAGTTGGAAACCAACCAAAATCCAAACCCTATTATTAGGTAGTTTGAGTGTGTGATTGTTGGAGAGAAAGAGTTGTAAAGAGTGAGTAAGCTGCAGTTGAGTTCAGCCAGAAAAATTTAGAGAAGAAGTTAGTAAGCTGTTTGAGACAGTCTGAAAGCTTGTGTGTGTTGAGTTAGTAAGCTGCAGTAGTCAGCCAGAAAACTCAGTGTAGAAAAGTTAGTAAGCTGCTGAGTTCAGTCTGAAAGCTTTAGTAAGTAGAAGTAGGTGTGTTAAGGAATTTTTCGGAAGTTCAGAGAGAGTGGATGTAGGAGCTTTGCCTCTGAACCACTATAATTTGCTGTGTTGTTTGCTTTCTTTTCTGCATATTAACTGTTGCATATTTTATTGAAAGCATACTGAGATTTCTGATACTCAGTTGGAATCAATCCACCGAATGTGCATTAACTGAATCACAACCTTAACCACTGATTTGCTTAAGTCAAAAGGATTTTCAGCAAGTAAAACGAGTATAAACTTAGGGCCTACACTTTCAGCACTCTAGATAAGCTAGTATAGATAGTTGTCAAACTGATCAACTCTCCTGAGTAATCAGTAAGATTATTATCTACTCCAAGCTTATTTGGACTCTATGTTTTAAAATAAAATTCAGAATCAGTTGGGCTAATCTGAAGCTACTGAAAGCTACTTAGGATCATTGTCTCAATAGACTTTGACTCAGAGAAATTTGTGCTTCTCAGGGCTAATTCTCAGGATATCCTGACCCGCTGATTTAAGTTTTGCAAAAAGTTTTAAAAATCACTAAACACGTGTATTTCCCCCCTACACGTGTAAGACTCGTTTGCACCGGGACCAACAAGTGGTATCAGAGCAGTGGTTCATTTTGACCACTTGCTTTGGTAGCCATAGTCTATTTGTTGAAAGACTTTGATGGTCTACTGAATAGATCTTATTGCTGATATCTTACAAGACTCATTCATCATGCCTTCTAAGAAACTTCCTATGTTCTCTGTTGAGAGCTATGACCTTCTATTGAGAATGCAGGAACATCTGTATTCTAAGCATGAAAGAATGTGGAGAGTGGTCTCTCAAGGACCATTTAAGTACATTATTGTAAATCCCAGAATCACTGATGCTGAGAAAGATGATCCCAGAGATGAATTTCCTAAGCTTGATGACCAACTTACTCCTGATGAGAGAAAGTTAGTCAACTTAGACTATATTGCTAAAGATACTCTCTACAGCACTATTGATGATGGTGTTATGGGGATGATTTCTCACTGTGAAACTGCCAAAGAAATATGGAACACACTTACTATCATGTGTCAAGGCACATATCATATTAAAGAGAATAAACTTTCTGTTGCCATTGCAAAGTTTGACAACTTTGAAATGGAAGATGGTGAATCCATTGACAAACTAGAAGTCAGATTCACAAGTATCATGAATGATCTGAATGCTCTTGGGAAGAGATACCCACAAAGAGAAGTGACATTGAAAATTCTTAGAGGATTGTCTAAGAAATGGGATATACATGTTGTGGTGATTGAAAATACCAAGAATATTGATTCTATGCCATACCAACAAGTTTTCTCTGAATTGAAAGCTTATGAATTTGTGATTGATAAGAAAACAAAGAAATCTGACAGCAAAGATGAATCTTCATCTAGCAAAAATGTGGCTTTCAAAGCTAAGGAAAAACCATGTAAAGCTAGAGAGTCTGATAACTCACTTGCCAAAAATCAGGATGAGCAAGAGGATAAGCTAGTACTGTTGGCAAGGAGGTTTGAAAGACTCAATAGTAGATATGGAAAGTACAAGAAGTACTATAAGAACAACAGGTACAAGAACATGAATGACTCAGAAGCTGAGGACAAGTCCACTAAGAAAAGAAAGGACCACAAAGCTGAAGGATCCTCATCCAGAAAAAGGGACTCCAAGACCAAGGCGGAAAGTGATTAGGATGATGATACCAACAGATGTTACTACTGCAAAAAGAAAGGTCACTTCCAGTATGATTGTCCTGAGCTGAGTGCCAAAGAAAGAAAGGAAAGGCAAGTCAAAAGAGACAGGAAGAACTCAAGCAGGAAGGCTATGGTTTCTGAAGAAGAACAACAATCTGAAGAAGGATCCAGCTCTTCAGAAGAGATGTTCTCAGATAGTGACAATGATGATGTCTGCCTTGTTGCTATTGAGGAGGTAAATTCTTCTATCTCTGTTGTTGCTCCTACATAAGCACCTGAGTTATCAAGTTAATCTGTAACCAGTAATTTTGACCTGATGGATTCATTTGAGAATCTCATGAAGGACTATTCTGTGTTACAAGAACTGTTCATAGAAACTCAAGAGCAGAATAAGGAACTGACTGCTGAAAATCTGAAGTGGAAAAACTCTAATGCTGCTGAGACCACTTCTCAATTAATGGGAACTACCGATGAACTGGATGTTCTGAAAGTACAACTCTCAGAAAAAGAGAAAGTGATAGATATCCTGAAAGGAAAATTAGAGAAATCGACTGAGGAAAATCAGCTTATCAGGACTGAATTCAATGACCTCTTTGAGAAACATGAAACTCTAAAGAAAAGTGAGGATAGTTTGCGGAGAAAGTTAGCTCTATTGAATTCTGCATCTAAAGCAATAGATGAAATTCAGATTTATGAAAGACCTGAAACTATAAAGGCTGGATTGGGATATAATCCAGGGGGAACCTCACAAGGTCTTCTGAATGTTGCTTCTTCTAGTAGCACTAAGACTGTCTTTATTAAACCGGTGGTTTGTACTGATCTTCTTATTGAAGAACAACCTCGTGTTTTAGACAAGGGTAAAGGACCTATGGTTTCAGAAAAACTGAAGGTTCAGGAAAGAAAGCCCAAACCTCAGGAAAAGGCTAGAAAACCTGAGCACTCAGTAGGAAATCCTCAGGCCAGTACTTCAAAGCCTCAGGCTAAGAATACCAACCTGAAGAAATCTGCATTGAACCATCAGAGGAATTTTCAGAAGAGAAACACTCAGCAGAGATATTCTCAACTGAAGAGACCAAGTCCTCAGGATACTGAAAGACCACAATTTCAGTACAGGCAACCAAAACCCCACTTGCCTAAGGGTAAAGGTTTCCTAAACCCAAGTTAGCAGAGACATAGACCAGCTGCACCAAGGCCAAAGCATTGGAACAAGAGGCCTGAACCCAAGAAGAATTCTAAGGTTCATGTTCATGCTAAGGCTGGCACTCATACACAGGGTACTGCCAAGGCACCTAGGGTGGTGAATGTGTATGTAGATGTTTATGGGAGACAAATCAACCACTCTAAAGTAATTAGAGTTATCAGGCAGATTTGGATTCCAAAAGGTACAGCTAACCTGGTTGGACCCTACACCAAATGGGTACCTAAGACCCGATCTGTTTTTCAGGTGAAGGAAAAGGACACTGAACTGAATGAAGACAATATAGCTTTGATGAGTGGAAGTGAAGTAGCTCCTGCTGCATGGTATCTGGACAGTGGATGTTCAAGGCACATGACAGGATATAAATAATTACTCACTAACTATGTTGAGCAAAAAGGTCCTCAGATTACTTTTGGAGATAACTCCAAAGGACAGACTGAAGGATATGGAACTCTAGAAGTGGATTCTGTTCATATCCATGGTGTATCATATGTTTCTGGTCTAAAGCATAATTTGCTTTCTATCAGTCAATTCTGTGACAAAGGATTCAGTGTTGAGTTCTCAAAGAACTTATGTTATGTGAAAGATAATGCTTCACAGCAAACATTACTGACTGGTACTAGAAAAGGGAATGTGTATCTTGCTGATTGGAAATTAACTCCTAAAGATACATGTTTAGTTGCAAAAAGTTCTACTGATACCAGTTGGTTGTGGCATAAAAGACTGAATCACTTAAACTTCAAAATCCTGAATAAACTTGCAAGATTAGCACTTGTGAGAGAGTTACCCAATGAAGTGTTCAGTAAAGATCATGTGTGTGATGCTTGCCAGAAAGGAAAACAAAAGAGAGTATCATTCAAAAGTAAAGTAGAAGTTTCTACTGACAGAATACTGCAACTGTTACATATGGATCTCTTTGGTCCAGTAACACCTGTGAGCACAAATGGCAAGAAATATACACTTGTGGTAGTTGATGACTACTCTAGATATACTTGGGTAATATTCTTACCCAGTAAGAAAGAGACTCAGACAAAACTGCTTGAATTACTGAAAAGACTCAGTATTGAAAAGAATCTGAGTGTGGTCTAAATCAGATCAGACAAGGGAACTGAATTTATAAACCATATTATATCTGATTATTGTGTAGCAAATAGAATAGCTCATTAAACATCAGCTGCAAGGACCCCACAATAAAATGGTGTTGCTGAGAGAAGAAATAGGACTCTGAAAGAAGCTGCAAGAACAATGATTGCTGAAGCTGACATTCCTAAAAGATTTTGGGCTTAAGCTATCAACACTGCATGTTACTCTCAGAACAGATCCATGCTGACAAAGAATCAAGGCAAAACACCTTATGAGCTGTGGAATGAAAGGAAGCCTCTTGTTTCTTTCTTTCGTGTGTTTGGTTGTAAGTATTTCATACACAATAACGGTAAAGATCAGTTGAAAACTTTTGATAGCAAAGCTGATGAAGGAATATTCTTAGGATATTCTGAAGTCAGTAAAGCCTTCAGAGTTTACAACTGTAGGACCCTTATTGTGGAAGAAACACCTCATGTTATTTTTTATGAATTTACTTGTGTTAAGAAGAAATAGGAACATGACTCAGGAGATCTGATCAAGAGAATCACCAGACTTAGCCTGAAGAAAAATGATAAAACATCCTCTGAGCCTGAAAAGAAGAAGTCAATCACTTTCTATGAATGGAGTGAATTAGACTCAGATAAAGAAGCTCAGGATGGAAATACTCAGGATGGTGAAATTCATGACAATAGTTCTCCTCTAAAGGAAAGCCAACACACTGAAGCTGACCAATCTGAACATACACCAGTTCAGACTCAGGTATGTAATGCCAATGAAGATGTGGTCACAGCTGAGGCAAATTCTGAATCTATCAACCAAGGGGGAACAAATGTCATTGCCAATGTTCTAAATGGAATTTCCCTTGAGGAAGATGATTCACTTTCCCCTTTTCTGTTGTTCCCTAATTTTGATGAATTACCTGAACCTAACATTTTTGATGTTGAGGATACTACTGAAGGGGGAACATCAAGGAGAAGGAGGTTAGATAGTCATCCCTCAAGTCAGATTGTGGGTAATCTATCAGAAGGTGTTAAAACAAGAAGGTTCCATGGTGAAAGTGCTTTATTCTGCTGCTTCCTATCTGAAAAAGAACCTATTGAGATTGAAGAAGCTCTTCAGGATTCATTCTGGATTACTGCTATGCAAGAGGAGCTGAATCAGTTCACAAGAAATGAAGTTTGGGAGCTAGTGGACAGACCTAAGAGGCACAATGTGATTGGAACTAAATGGGTGTTCAAGAACAAAAGAGATGAAAACAACAACATTGTAAGAAACAAGGCAAGGCTAGTTGCACAAGGTTATTCCCAAGAAGAAGGCTTGGACTATGATGAAACCTTTGCACCTGTTACAAGACTAGAAGCCATCAGACTGTTTCTTGCATATGCTGCCCACATGAAATTCACAATCTATCAGATGGATGTGAAAAGTGCATTTCTGAATGGTGTGCTTAAAGAAGAGGTCTATCTGGAACAACCTCCTGGATTTCGTCAGAATGACCAAGTTTACAGGCTCAGAAAAGACTTGTATGGTCTAAAGCAAGCACCCAGAGCATGGTATGATATACTTTCTCAATTTCTTACTGACCATGGTTTTACCAAAGGAACTGTTGATAGAACCTTGTTCAGAATAGGAGATGGGAAGGATATCTTACTAGTTCAGATCTATGTAGATGACATCATTTTTGGATCTCCTAATCATCAGTTGTGTGAGAAGTTTTCTACCCTGATGAAAGGGAAGTTTGAGATGTCAATGATGGGGGAGATGAATTTATTTCTAGGACTTCAGGTGAAACAAACTAAGGAAGGAATATTCATCAATCAGGCAAAGTACACCAGAGACCTGATTGCTAAGTATGGTGTACAGAATTGCAATGCAGTTAGAATTCCTATGAATACTAACTACAAGATGGATCCTGATCCTGAAGGCAAGTCAGTAAATCACACTGATTATAGAGGGATCATTGGATCATTGCTATATCTCACAGCAAGTAGGCCTGATATTACCTTTACTGTTGGGATATGTGCAAGATACCAAGCTAATCCTAAGGCTAGTCACATGGATGCTGCTAAAAAGATTTTGAAATATCTTAAAGGCACAGTGAATAGAGGATTATGGTATCCAGCTGATGATAACCTTGAATTAACTGGTTATTCAGATGCTGATTATGGTGGCTGTAGAATTGATAGGAAATCAACTACAGGAACTTGTCAATTTCTTGGAAGTAAACTGATATCATGGTTTTCAAAGAAACAGACCTCAGTAGCAACCAGTACTACTGAAGCTGAATACATGGCTGCAGGAAGCTGCTGTGCACAAATTCTTTGGCTCAGACAACAATTGAGGGATTATAAGGTTGTAGCCGATGAAGTACCTATATTTTGTGACAATCATAGTGTAATAGCTATCACACAAAATCCGGTATTGCACACCAGATGTAAACATGTTGATATCAGACATCACTTCATCAAAGATCATGTTGAGAAATAGGATATAAGGATGGAGAAAATTAATACTGATAAACAGAGAGCTGATATTTTGACAAAACCTTTGGCTGAGCCAAGATTTCAGGAACTATCAGTTGAATTAGGTATGTTGGATCCAGGTGAGTGAATTCACTTAAGGGAGAAGTCCTTCAGGTGCATGTAGTTATTCAGGAGGAATAACTTAGGACAAAATTGTATCAGGAAGGAAACTGAGACTCAGGATAATCCTTGTCAAGGTCAGTATTCAGTAAGGATTATATATTCAAATAATCCTGAAGTTATATTGACACATGCATTAATTCACAGCATTTATTTCACTCAGTAATCATTTGGAATAAATGACAAAAGACCTGAACCTTTTAAAGTAGGAATGTTTGGAGCGTTTTTGACTGAAAAAAGACGAACAGTCGTCTCGATTATCGAGAAACATCCATTTGTCAACCTATAAACTGCTATTTGCCCATTGTCCAGAATTTTAGCAAAAAATAGCCATACCCTCAAGATTTTCCTTATAATCCGGTTAAATCTCAGCCATTCGTTATTTTTTTCGAGATTTAACCACAGGCATGATTTTCAAATCATATATAAACCAACTGTTTACCTTCATTCGTCACTTTGTATTCAAAATGATTCAAAAACCTCAAAACCATTAACCTTCAAAAACCCTCAAAATTCCACTACCCAGAAATACTCTTACAATGGAATTCCCTAGTTATGCTATGATCAAGAATCTTACAGAGACAGAGAAACCCTACTTTGAACACGTGGTGGCCATGATAGACAATAAGGCTACCAAGGTGGAAGAAGAGGCTTTAAATTTGCTGCGGATGGCTCGATTGTCACATCTGGTGAGCAATATGCCAGATTTCGAACTATCGCAGGAGGTGCTACAGTTTGTGGTCAACCTTCGTGAAGGAGGACGGGGTGGTTTGGTTTCGTAGCTAAGTTTTGGCACCTATGCGAAATCAAAAGCATAGGTTGTGTGCACCAAGGAGGTAGTCTTGTCCTTGGATGATATTAATGTTGTTTTCGAGTTGAATGATAGAGGAGAGGATCCAGCTCTCTATATGTCGGGAAGGGAGCAGGAAATCTTAGACCGATTTGCAGAATCGAAGGCGGAGTTGAAAGGAGCTCTGCACAAACGGTGTTTGAAACCCAAGTACAGTGTGTTGATTGATATAGTGGCTAAGTGCTTGATGAGCACTTTTGGAAGTTTGGAGCAGATGAGCCGGAATAAGTTGAGGCTCATGGCTGCAATAGAGGACTCACCCTCTATGGACTTCAACTGGTAGAAATTCTTGGTGGACTGAATTCTTCACCAAAGCCAGAAGCTGAAGTATGCAAAAGGTGCATTCGCCAAGAATAGGAAGGTCTTGTTTGGTATGAAGATCAGCTTTTTGATCGAGACCTTGCCCAGAGAAAATATGTTGTTGATAACCGGAGAGGATTTTTCTAGGACTCGGATCATGTTCTGAAAGCCCAAGTCCCAGAAAAGGAAGGCTGCTCCATCAGGAAGCCAGGGCTCTATGGTTCAGGAGGAACCTGAAGAGCAGGATGAATCTGACTCCGATCCGGACGATGTTGCACTTACTGAGGTACTTCAGAAGAGGGTCAGAACTGCATCAACAAAATGTCCTGAATAGTCAGGAGAGGAGGAGAAAGGGAAGAAATCTCTGGAGTTGCTGAGAGTGAAGAGGGAGATTGGTGAGAAAAAGAAGGCTCAGGAGGAGCAGAAGAAAAAGAAGAAGAGGCTCAAGAAAATTAGGGAACAAGAGTCAGGAGTTAAGTCCCCTCTTGATACACTTGCCAAAGCTGTCTCTCAGGCAACTGCGGCAGAAACCACTCAGGACATTATCCCATTAGGAGGTGAAGGAGGAGAAGAAGACGTCTTTATGTTGGGGTTATACTGAAAAATATGCTTTTACTTTGTATAACAAAACTGAATTTCTTATTTATTTTACTGAAATAAATTATTTATCACATGCTGCATTAAATATGAATGAATGTTATATATATTTATTGTATACCCATTCGATAAAGTCAGTACGTGTCACGTTGTAGTTAATTTGGTGATACAAGATCACAGAAGATCAAATTAACAGTTCCTCGTGACTAAGTACAAATTCACAACCCAGATGGAAATGAACAACCCATCGTGAAAGGTTGAAGTGTAAGGCTCAGATTGACTTGTCTTGACCAAGGGATTACACTAGTGCATTCTGATGCGCTGAAAAGGACCTACAGGAGGATAAATTCTTCGGTACTGAATATACAAGAACTAGACCTCAGTGGTTCGTTATTTCTTAATCTTCGTTCCTTAAATAGGATCGTGTGAAATTAATAATCATTGCTTTGACTTATGATGGGAAGAGAATCAATGCGATTCGATACCTTGTATCTTGGGCAATATTATTAATTACATGACGATTGCTAAGATTTAATACGGAGAATCACGTGCAAGTACGACTTGCTTGATTTGTCCCCTTGGTGGGCTCAGAATCTTTATCATACCAAATCTTGCAAGTGGAAATTTATTTCCGGTATGGATAATAATGTTGAGCTGTCTTTACTCCAATGACAAAGATGTTAATTAATATAAAGTCTGTTCAGTGGCTTAATTAATTAATCGACTAAGATAATCTTAAACGCGGGAAATACTAATCGGGAGCCATATTATTGTGAAGTCGTAATGTGGGTTAAGATGGATAGTTCAATATTAATTTATAGTGGAGTAAATTAATATTAATGGGCTTGAATAATATTTTGGCTAAATATTAAAGCTGCATAGCCCATTGGAGGTCCAATCTTAATTCTCCTAAAGGCCCCTCAAGTAGCCCAAACTAAAGTCCAATTAATGAAAATGAGAAGAAAATATTTTGGCCCAATTTTTCCCTAATTATTTTCGAAAATATTAGATAGGAGAGAGAAAAGATTTTTTCTTGATTTTCTTGGAAAAATCTTGTGGAATAAGTATTCATGAGATACAAGTTTATCCCATAAAGTTTAAGAAAGAAAAATGATCTTGGTTTTTCCCTACTTATATAAAATTTTCGAAAATTACTATAATATAATGAGGTGGGATTTTTATGGAATATTTAATTATGGAGCAAAGAATATATTGGATATATTCAAGATTTCTTGGAGATCAAGAAAAAATATTTTCCCATCTTATTCCTAGGGCAAGAATTCGACCACCCCATGCATTATAAATAGGGGATGAGTTTTTCATCCCCAAGTGCAATTCCATGTGTTGGAAAAATTAGAAATTCACAAAGGTGGTAGCCAAATATTTTATTCTCTCCTTTAAAATTAAAATCGTTCGTTGATAATCCTCCCACCGGATTACGTTCGTGGACGTGAGACATATTTGAGAAGGCACTTTGGGTAGATCCATCGTCTCAGCGGTTGTCTCTACAAAAGGTTAGTATTTACATAATTCATAGATTCCGCATGCTTAGGTTTTAAGTGAAATACGTGCTCGCATGATATAACTTGCTTATTAATTATTATGTTGAATTGAATTAGGAATAATTCATGTTAGTAATTAATTGATTAATTTAAATATGTATTTAAATTCAACTCGAATAGATCCGGGCACCCCTAATTTTCCAACAACTGGTATCAGAGCCTCGGTTTTGAGCTCTGTATTTAAATTGTTATTTAAATTATGTTGGCCATTAAATTTTATTGAAATTGGATAGTAGAATTGTTAGATCTTTTTTGCAGGTATCTAATTGTCATGGTATTTAATATGTTTATTTATTTCATGCGTATGAATGGTTTTAATTTGACTCGTTCGAATTTGTTTTTCTCGTGAGAAAATCCACGATTAGATTAGGCTATTTAATTTGTTCAATGTAATAGACTATTCTAGATTTAAGGTGTATTTATTTTTCGCTAAATAAATTGTAACCTGATCGAAGATGAAGAAGGAGACGAGAAATTAAAATGACCCCGAATCGCACGCGGCGACGCGGTATCGCGCTAAAATGATGTTAAGGAGGCATCGCGACGCGACGCGATAAGTTAAGCAGCGCCAAGAGGGTATGGCGACGGCGCTAGGCGGGTCGCTCGACGCATACGGGCGTGATGGGCGGCGACACGGGCGCTGGGCAACCGTGGCGCGGGCGGGCGGGCAAGGCACGGGCGACGGCGAATGGGAAAGGGTTTATGTTTATCGAGGTCAGCTGAGGGTAAGCATCGGCGATGTTTATCGAGGTTGCCGAGGGTGCCGAGGCCGATACACAGAAGCTCGCCGACGCCGCCGAAAGCACCACTGGGCGATGGCTACGCCAGGAAGACGTTTCATGGCCGCCGCTTTGGGGCGGCCAGGATGCGGCGCAGCATCCCTTTACCATGAAGCTACTTATGCAGCATTTCGAGATGAAGTTCTTTTCGAGACGATCGAGTGGGAGAAATTCAAGACGACGTTTCTTCAAAATCACGCCAAGAAAAATCAAACCATGACAATTGGATAATTTGTGCCCAATATGTTTATTTTTTTTTGCTTGATTTATTGTTGTTTTTTCTTATGCTTTATTTAATTTGTTTAAATGTGTTTGCATGAGAATTGCCCAACGAAAATCTCAAATTCAAAAAATTACTAAGTATGTTTAAACAATTAATTTGGTTTTGAATCAAATTAATTTTGACCTCCATGATTTATTTATTTTTGAATTTTTTTTGGAGAAATTCCCCTAAGGGACGGCCAAAAGATAGCTTTCACATGAATAAATTCTCAAAAGGATGATTGTGAATTATTATTAGTGGCGACGATGACCCTCCCAAGAGGCTCGATCAAAACGAAGTAGTAATTCTGTATTTAATCATGGTTATTACTTAGGTAGAAAATTGATATGCATATATTTCTTGGCAAGTCCTCGTCAATTTTGTATTGGTCAAGTGGGAGCCAACTATTAATTATTTTTAATTAAAGGTTTGTAACTGTTCTTGTTTGTAACCTGCTTAAATGCGATTTAAATGATGACCCTCCCAAGAGGCTCATTTAAAACTGTTTTGAGATGTTGGCTGATGCATGTTCATATTTTTTGAGATTTTAATATGAAACATGTGATCGAATTGTGTGATTTTCTTTGTGTTGATCCGGATATTGACACAAGATGTATGTTTATTTTCAGTATCATCATGTCGCAACCTTTTAATCCACTGTTCAATATACTGAAAGACAACTTGCTTACTGGAGAAAACTTTGTTGATTGGTATCAAAAACTTACTATTGTCCTCACTGCACAACACCATAACTGGGTCCTTACTACACCCAAACCAGAAAAGCCGACTGATGAGTCTAGTAAAACGGAAAAGAAAGAGTATGATGACTGAGAGCGTTCCAACGAAATGGCAAAGTGTACCATCTTGGCTTCTATGTCAGATGTGTTGCAACACCAACACCAAAACGTTGAAACTGCTGCGGACATCATGGTCAATCTTAAAGAGATGTTCCAACATCAGAACCGTGTGGCTCGCCAGATCACCATGAGAGACATGCTCTCAATGAAAATGGTGGAGGGAACGCCCGTAAGGGAGCACGTTCTCCAGATGATGGCTCACTTTAACAAACTTGAGGTACTTGGTGCTGAATATGACATCGAGACCCAGATCGATTTCATACTCCATTCCCTGCCCAAAAGCTTCGAGCAGTTCACGCTCAACTACCAAATGAACAATCAAAAGTTTTCCTTGCCTGATCTTCTACAAGCTTTAGTCTCGGCTGAAGGAATATTGGGAGAGAGCAGCCAAGCTCTAGCAACAGCTGGTCCATCTTCCTCTTCTAGGCCAAAAGGAGGTAAGAAGAAGAGGAGGACCAAGAGTGAAGCTAACTCAAGTGTTGCCAAGGGAAAAGGAAAGGTGAAGAGGGAGGGTGGAGTGAAGAAACCGGCTAAAGGAAAGTGTTTTAACTGCAGTGAAAAAGGACATTGGAGGTCAGCCTGTTCCAAACCCAAGTGGAATGGAAAGAAAGGTAATTCTCTCTCACTAGTTGTTGAAACTTGTTTGGCAGCGTATGCTACCCATTTTCGTGGGTAGTGGATACGGGATCCACTGATCATGTTTGTTTCACGTTACAGGGGTTCAAGCGGACCCGACAACTTAGTGGAAGAGAGATCCTCATCACGCTAGGCGATGCTACGAGAGTGGCAGCTGAAGCAGTGGGAGACGTGCACCTGTCTTTTGAAGACAAGAGTTTAATTTTAAGAGATGTTCTTTATGTTCCCGTTTTTCGTAAAAACCTTATTTCAGTTTCAAAACTATTTGCTGATGGATATTCTGTTCGTTTTAATAAAAATGTTATTGTTTTTCATAACGATGTGGTTATCTGTCATGGAACATTACAGAACAATCTCTACATTATTAACTGTGCACACCACACACACAATGCATCCTATAACTCATCTACTATTTCAAGTAAAAGGAAACGTTCGACCAATGTGAACGACAAAACACTTCTTTGGCATATAAGATTAGGTCATATTAATCCAAATAGGATCCAAAGGTTGGTCCAAGATGGTTCATTAGAGTCTTTCCTGGTTGAACCATTTCCAACTTGCGAATCATGTTTGGAGGGTAAGATAACCAAGAGGGCATTTGGAGCCAAGGGGCTTAGAGCTAAAGAAGTGTTGGAAATCGTTCACACCGATGTATATGGTCCAATGCAAATCAAAGCAAGAGGCGGCTACGAGTATTTTGTTACGTTTATCGATGATTACTCACGCTATGGATACATTTTCCTAATGAAGCATAAATCTGAGACCTTTGATAAATTCAAAGAATTTAAGGCTCAAGCAGAGAATCATAAGGTAAAACGTATCAAGTTTCTACGATCTGATCGTGGAGGCGAATACCTCAGAGATGAATTCTTGAACTACCTGTCGGAAGAAGGGATTGCATCCCAGTTGACTGCACCCGGTACCCCTCAACAAAACGGGGTTGCAGAACGAAGAAACAGAACACTTCTAGAAATGGTAAGATCAATGATGAGTTATGCGGATTTACCAAAATCATTTTGGGGTTACGCCTTGCAAACAACGACTTATATTCTGAACTTAGTGCCATCCAAATCGGTTCTAAAAACTCCTAGGGAATTGTGGACGGGGCGCTAGCCCAGCTTAGGACACATGAGGATCTGGGGGTGTCCGACATATGTGTTGGATAGGGAAGCTGGGAAATTGGATGCACGTTCGGAATTAAGGTTGTTTATAGGATACCCCAAAGGAACGAAGGGATGCATGTTCTATAGTCCCGAAGATCAAAAGGTCGTAATCAGTACGCACTTTAGATTTTTGGAAGAAGACTATATGAATGATAAAAAGCCTAGAAGCGAGATTACCTTGGAAGAACTTAAGGGCCCAACTCCGTTGCCAACTGTACAAGAAGACATACCACGCGTCACGCCTACACAACCAGAACCTCGTCGTAGTGGGAGGGTTGTCAGACAACCCGAGCGATTTTTAGGGATCGGAGAGTCCTCGGACTTGATCTCGGGAGAAGAATCAGATCCATGGTCCTACAACGAGGCGATCCAAGACAAAGATGCAACATCTTGGCAAACAGCAATGGAAGCCGAAATGGGTTCAATGGATCACAATAAAGTGTGGGAGCTAGTCGAACC
Organism: Stenogyne calaminthoides; assembly: GCA_037126765.1. Classification (NCBI taxonomy): domain Eukaryota; kingdom Viridiplantae; phylum Streptophyta; class Magnoliopsida; order Lamiales; family Lamiaceae; genus Stenogyne; species Stenogyne calaminthoides. The sequence goes on along the minus strand of JBBCBC010000002.1, from coordinate 14,608,211 downwards.
ACTTAATGGGGTAAAACCCATTGGATGCAAGTGGGTATACAAGAGAAAAAGGGGACCGAACGGGAAGGTTGAAACCTTTAAAGCAAGGCTAGTGGCGAAAGGGTACACTAAAAAAGAAGGGATCAGCTATGAGGAAACATTTTTGCCCGTAGCCATTCTAAAGTCCATCCGAATTCTCGTGTCTATTGCTGCGCATCTAGATTTTGAGATCTGTCAAATGGATGTCAAGACAGTTTTCCTCAACGGAAGTCTTGATGAGGAAATCTATATGCAACAACCCGAAGGCTTCAATGAAAAAGGCTGAGAGCATCTGTTGGGAAATATGTAATTTAGTTTTGATGGAAGTTCCAAAACAGGTTATAATAGGACCAGTCAGACCTGTTAGCTGACTGATGACTTAGATTCAGAATAAGATGACCAGCTGAAATGTATAGATAGCTGATGTAAAAGATAGGTCAAATATTGAGGGAGAACTCAGTATGCATAGGTCAGGTCGAAGTATCAGATGACCCAGAGAAGGTCAGATGATCTGAAGACTAAGCGCAAATCAGAAGATAAGAAGTCAGAAGATCATGTGAAGACAAGAAGACATCAAGACTCGAAGAACTCAAGACTCGGATGAACTCAAGACTCGAGATAACATCAAGACTCGATGAACTTGAAGACTCGAGATAACATCAAGACTCAGATGAACTCAAGACTCGAGATAAACTCAAGACTCAAAGATCAAACTCAAGACTCAAGACGATCAATACACCGACGCCAGAGACACCAAGATCAAAAAGACTCAAGACCTACCATCGCCAGAGTCTCCAGATATTGAAGCTAAGACAATGTGCAACCAAAGATTCAACATGGTAGACTAATCGCCATTTGATCAAGTCACCACACCGTGACAATAAAAAGATACACCCGCATAAGACGAATCCTTCCAAAAGGAATATCAATCGCCTAACGGGCAAATTTCTCAAGTGCCGCCTCGGGCAAAGGAGAAAGCGACACGTGCAAAAAAGAGCCGATAATACGATATACGACGCAGACAAAAAAACGGCGCTAATCATGCCGACGGCCATGCCAAAATCGCAGCACGTCTCAATCATATCCTACAGCCTACCTAATATAGCCCGAAATTCAAATTTCTCTCCAACGGCTTCTTGATTTCGAGGTCTATAAAATGGGATCATTCTTCATTTTGAAGATGAGGTTCAACAAGTGAAAAAATCTCCACTCAGCAAGAACAAACACGGAGACATCGCAAAAGAAGCTAAAGCTACAACAAATCTCCACTCAAAAGAACACTACATCTAAAGATTATTCTTAGAGTGTTCATCCCATAGTTCTTAGCAAGAAATCCTATCCACTAGCATTTTGGCTATCTAAAGCACCAGGATAGATTTCCAGTTGGAACCCTCAATCATTCTTTACCCAAACGCAAGTTAGGTCAAGTCCAGAGAGTGAGAACTCATTAAACATCTCTCGCTATCCTCTTTGTAGGATATAAGTCCCACCGGGTTACGTTGTAGAGTGGGAACTCGATAAAGATCTCGCTATCCCGAAAAGGATATAAGTCCCGTAGGTTAAGCTTGAGTGGGAACTCGGTAAACATCTCGGCCATCCTGAAAAGGATATAAGTCCCGCAGGTTAAAGTAGGTTAAGGTTCCCCTGTGTTAAGGGAAGAGTGGACGTAGGACGGGTTTTGTCCGAACCACTATAAAATGTCTTGTGTGCATTTACTTGCTTTCTTATCGCTTTACACAAGTCACACAACTGAGTTTAAACTGCATACATAGTCTAAAGTTAAAGTTCAATCTGCACCAAGCAACCGATCCGATTAAGATCGACACTTCACCAACAGATATCAAACCGACCGCCCTCGTGCACTCAAGAAGATTGAACATCGAAGATCTAAACCGATACACTAGCACTGATAGGGGTAATCTGCAGTTCACACCGATCCGCAAGACGAAAAGTTTTGGAAGTCTATTAACCCTCCCTCTAGAATTCCACCCACAAAAAACCGTCGACCTACAAGTGGTATCAGAGCAGTGGTTCTACAGACCTCTGGCTTTGAGTATCATCGATTCTTGAGGAAGAATCTTTGTGGTCATTTGAACAGATCTTGAAAAACCATTTTTAAAAACTCATTCGATTTCAAAATCACCCAGCATGGATAATACCTCTGGTATGTATCATGATTTGCCTAAATTTTCAATTGATGAGTATGCAGATTGGGCTATATATATGTGCAACCATCTAGGATCGATAAGCGGCAGAATGATGGAAGTCATCGAACGAGGACCCATCATCATATACCACGACATCCCAACAGTCGGAGGAGATCCAGACTTTGCCACGAGAAGTCTTGTGCAAAAAAGCCCAGCTTTGATGGATGCAGAGGAAAGAAAGCTGTTCACTCTAGACACAATCGCTAGGCATATAATCATGAAGACAATGGATAAAGTCACCAAAGAGAAGATAAAGTATCTCAAAACCGCAAAAGCAATGTGGGATACTCTTGCTGAGATCTGCGAAGGAAATGGTCAGATAAAAAACAACCACCTACAAGCTAAACTGGTGAAGTTCAAAAAGTTGAAGATGTTGCCCAACGAGACCATCAACGAGCTCGATGGGAGGATCACCATGTCAGTCAATAAGCTACGAGAACTTGGTAGAGAGATGTCAGACAAAGATATCAACTACAAGATCTTAAGATCTCTCACCAAGAAATGGGACATGAAAGTCACGGTAATCAAGGATTGCCAAGACATTTCAAAAAATGAAGCCAAGTAGCTTGTTCCTAAGCCTTAAATCTCACGAGTTCGATTTAATCAAAGAGGACAAGCAGATGAAGATGAGATGCCTCGGGCCAAGCCTCAACGCCTAAATCGGGCTATGCTTTTAAAGCAACCAAAGAGCCAGCAGATCAAAGGCCATCAACCTCGTTGAAAACATCATAAGTCAAGGTAACAGACGCTTCCGCTACCAAGAAACTTGAAAGAACAAATACTCACCTTGGTAAGTATCGGAGATTCTACAAAGACTATCAAAGAAACAGGAGGCCAACCGATGATCATCACGAAAGAACTGATCCGATGATCAAGAGATCACAGAGAAGAAAAGAAAAGAGATGATCTGACAGATGAGAGAAGAGATAACAGATCTGATAGAAGAAGTTCTGACTACTATCAGAAAGGGAAGTCACCTGACAGATCCTACAGACGGAGTGACTCACCTGGCAGAGGAAGTTCCGTAGATCGAGGATCATGCTTCAATCGGCGAGAAACCAGGTCACTACAAAGACCGACGCCTCGACTGACTCCCAGAGAAAGAGAAGAGAAACGAACAAAAGAGAGCAACGCCGTAGATAGGAAAGCCCTGATAAATGGCACATCCGAATTGATGATTCCTATCTGCCTTCTGAGGACTCTGGGTACTCATCTGTAGAAGACTTATGTCTGATAAGCAGTGCTGTTGACTTCCACGAGCATGAAGATCTGATATTCTCTTCAGATGACGATGAAGTCTGTCTAATGGCCAAGGAGGACCAATCTGAGGTAACCTCCAAACCTTTTTTTCAAATTCCACACCGCTATTATTAGCACACCGGCCGAGAGATTGACTTGGCTTACTCGAAAGCAATTGCTTGATGATCTCTCTCCAAAGAAGAGACACTTATACAATAGTGGAAGCCGAAAATGACAAGCTAAGGATCGTAAATAATCACCAAGTTAAAGAGAACGCCTTAGTAAAGCTAATTGAATCGAATTCAAAAACCGCCGAAGGTAATCGAGGAACTTAACGCTCTGAAGGTTAAATCTTCTGATCAGGAGAAACAGATCAAAGATCAGCTAGTAATCAACAAACAACAAGCCTATGATTTCAAAATCCTTCAAGCTAAATTTGATGAGCTATTCCGACAACATGAGAGTCTTAAATCTACTGAGGATAGTCTGCGGAAGAAAATAGAGGTTTTCACAAAATCATCTAAAACCGTTCAAGAAATGAACACCTATTTTCGAACTCCGACTAACAAGAAGGGAATTGGGTATGAGAACCCATCTACATCCTCAAAAGCCCCGTTTGATTCACTTCAGAAGGGTATAATCAAACGAGTCTCTGACAAAGATACACTAAAAGCTAAAATTGTATCTAATAAGGGAAAAAGGCTCACGAAAGTAAGGCAGGTGCCTAATCAGAAAGGGAACATAAATGGACCCCAACTGATAAAGCATCAACCGAGGAATCAACAGAAAAACCCAGTTCTTCTGAAGAGACCTCAACCTGATCAACAGATTAGGTATCAGAAGAGACAACCCATGAGAAGGAAATCTAATCTGAGACCCAATCAAGGTCAGTTGCCTAATAAGCAAGCTATAGGTAAACTGCAAAGACCACCTATGCCAAAAAGATATGAATCTTTTGATGGTAGCAGTCGTACCTACCCCTATAATCAGAGATCTAGGGCTACTGCACCTGAGCCACACTGGATTAAAAGAAGACAAAATATAAGGAAAAATCCCAAGTCTTCTAAGTCATCAAGGCTCACACTAATAATCATACTAATCAGAAAGCATATAAAGAGACGTATGATTATGTTGATATGTATGGGAGACAAATCAGACCTTCTAATCTTTCAGATTTTCATAGAAGTGCTTTCTGCTTGTGTGGATCCCTAAATCCACCACTAACCCCCCAGACCCAATTCCAAAGGGGTACCTAAAGACCGATTTGATTGCGTGTTCAAGGCGGGGATCGCCAACAAAGGAGGTGCACAAGCAACTATCCGGTACATCGATAGTGGATGCTCAAGGCACATGACAGAAGCAAACATCTCCTTAGATCTTACAAAAAACAAGAAGGCCCACGGTACTCTTCTTGGTGATGACAACTTTGGTTTTACCAAGGGATTCTAACCTTAGAGAATGATGATGTACAAGTAATCGAGTCTCAGATGTCGAAGGATTGAAGCACAATCTACTATCAAGATCACAATTTTGCGCGACAACGATTCAGCGTTGAGTTCTCGAGCGACAAGTGTACGATAAGGAATCGAGCCACAACAACAAATCTTGCTAACTGGTTCAAGGAAAGGCACGATCTACATAGCAGATTGGAAAAGTTGCCCCAAGAATACATGCTTAATTGTTAAGAGTTCTAAAAGTTGCAGTTGGCTCTGGCATAAAAGATTGAGTCATCTGAACTTCAAGACTCTTAACAAGATCGCTAGGATGTCTTTGGTTGAGGGACTTCCGAATGAGATATTCTCCAAAGATCAGACATGTGCCGCATGTTAGAAGGGAAAACAAGTTAAAACCTCATTCAAGGGAATACCAGGACCAGCATCCAGTAGAGTATTGCAACTGCTCCATATGGATCTATTCAGACCAGTTACACCAGTCAGTCTCAGTGGACGCAAATATACTCTTGTAATCGTGGATGATTATTCCAAGTTTACTTGGGTTGTATTCTTATACAAGAAGAATGAGACAACGACTAAGATACCCAAACTGCTCAAAAAGCTACAAAATGAGAAGGGTGTCAGTATAGTAAAGATCAGATCAGATAAAGGTACAGAGTTCCTAAATTTCTTTATTACTGTTTTTTGCACTGAGTTTGGTATACAACATGAAACGTCAGCTGCAAGAACGCCACAACAAAATGGAGTAAGCGTAATCTGAGAAACAGAACTCTCAAGGAAGTTCGCCAGACTATGTTAAATTTAACATGCCACACCAAGCCATTTCAAGCGTAAGCAATAAACACAACATGTCATACTCAGAACAGATATTCTCTGACTAAGACTCACTTCAAAACACCTTATGAACTGTGGAAAGACAGAAAACCTCGTGTTTCATACTTCCATGTTTTTGGTTGTAAATGTTTCATTCACAACAATGGGAAAAATCAGTTGAAGACTTTTGAGGCCAAGTCAGATGAGGGTATATTCTTAGGATATTCCTCGTCCAGCAAGGCTTTTCAGAGTTTACAACAAATGAACTCTAGTTGTGGAAGAAACACCCCATGTGGTCTTTGATGAGACATCCTCTGAACAAGAGAAAGCTACCTCGTAACAAAGCCGCATTGGATCAACCGCTACCGACACGCAGCAGAAATGGATCACCTAAGCATCAAGGAGAAAGAAGTTTAACACGTAAAAGTGTACATCCTTAACTTGATCTTGCCGATTCAACAGTTAATCGCACCCAAAGGTACGCATAAATCGCTGAAGAAGAAGAAGTACATAAAACCTCGAGATAAGAATAACCTAACCATCCGGTTCGTGGAAACTTTTGAAGTTCCTATGAAAATGATTTCAAAGACATGATGAGTCCAACATCACCGAGACATGTTCTTATCAAGTGGATCATAATTCAAGCACCACTCCCAATCACTAGTAATGAACTATCGATATGGAAGATGGTCACCAAAACGACGCACATCGTAATGTATGACTCGGATTACCAAATATCCAATTGATCGATTATCGGAGACCCATCCGACAGAAGTCAAAACTAGACATCGATTGGTGAAAGTGCCATATACTATTGTTATCCGCCTATGAAGGAACCAACTACAAAGAGAGGAAGCTCTACAAGACGCAAGTCGGATTCTAGCCACGCAGAGGAGCCGAACAATTCGAGAGAAATCAAGTTTGGGAATTGGTGATGTACCAACTCATCAAGACGAATTGGCACAAAGTGGGTATTCAAGAACAAGAGAGATGAGAAAAATGTCATAACCGTGAATAAGGCAAGACTTGTTTCTAAGGGGTATTCACAATCGGGCGAATTGATTATGATGAGACCTTTGCACCGGGGCCGCCGCCTAGAAGCCATTCGGCAAGCTTCTCGCATATGCTTCCCGAGAGGGTTCACCGTGGTATCGATGGATGTAAAGAGTGCATTCTTAAACGGGGTACTAGCAGAGGAAGTTTATGTCGAACAACCTCCGTGCTTTGAAAAAAGGCAACCAAGTGTACCGCTTAAAAAGCCCTTTACGGGTTCAAACAAGCTCCTCGAGCTTGGTATGATACACTCTCTCGGTTCTTGACAGACAAATGGTTCACTAAAGGAACAAAGGGACATAACCTTATTCGTAATAGAAGATGGAGAAGATATTCTCGATGGTTCAGATCTACGTGGATCGACATTATCTTCGGATCTCCCAACAAAAGGTTATGTGAGAAGTTCAAAGAAGTTGATGCAAGGGAAATTCGAGATGTCCATGATGGGTCGATGAATTACTTTCGGGATTACAAGTCAAGCGAGTTCGAAGGGATATTCATTTGCCAAAGAAAGACACAAGGAATCTATCGAAAAGTTCGGAGTTCAACACCGCAAGGAAGCCGTAATTCCAATGATGACCGGATTTAAGATGGATCCGCATTTAAGATGGTCGAAAATGAATCGAAGGAGTATAGAGCTCTAATTGGATCTCTACTATACCCGAACGCCAAATTGCATATTACTTTTGGCAAAAGAGGTGTATGTGCGATTTCAAGCAAATCCAATGCAAAGCCACCTAGAAGCGACCTAAGCCCATTCTCAAGTATCTCAAGGGGACCGAAACCTTGGTTTATTTTACCCATCGGTGACAATCTAGAGCTTAGTGGGTATTTTGATTCGGACTACGGAGGTTGCGTAATCGATCGGAAGTCAACCTCGTGTTCATGTCGGGCCGAAATAAACCGATCTCTTGGTTTTCGAAAAAGCGGATCGGGATTCTTACATCTACGAATCGAGGTAGAATATACGGTCGCAGAAAGTCGTTGTTCCCAAATCGCTTCGCTAAGCTAAGTCAAAAAATGAGGGATTACAACATCGTAGCTAAGAACGTACCTATATTATGTGACAGTAATAGTGTTATTGCAATCACTCAGAATCCTGTTCTACATACAAGATGCAAGCATCTGGATGTCAGACACCATTTTATCAGAGATCATGTTGAAAAGAAGAATATCAGGATGGAAAAGATCCATACCGACAAGCGTAGTCGATATCTTAACCAAGCCACTAGCCGAGATCGATTCGAGAGAGTTATGCAACGAGCTAGGGCTTCTGGATCTTGGAGAAAATGCACCAGATATGGCTGAAGGATTGATCTCCAGATTCAGTTGGTTAAAAGACTAACCAAGGTCAAGTGGAATCAGTTGAGTTAGGAATCTCAACTGATCAGATGAACAGACGAGGAGCCAATCTGAAGTTCAGATAGGAGCAGATCAGAAAGTCAGAAAGGTAGCCGATCTGAAGTTCAAACAAAAGGCAGATCAGTTCAAGATATATCAGATTAAAGGGGAACTGATCAGATTGGAAGATTACTTTATTGGAAGATTAAAGTTGCAGTCAACAAGCAAATCAAGAGTAAAGCTACAGATCGCATAAGTCAGAAGAAAACAACACAGCAATGGAATAACAGAGTTTTTCATTGATAAAGACCCGAAGGTCAGATTTACAAGTTACAAGTGATATCACAAGATTACAAATGCTACATCTATCTTCAAGTGGTATTACAAGTACAAGAAGACCTGGAGGTCGATACATAAACCATCAGCCCTAAGACAACCCTAGGCAGGGAAGGAGAGAGAGAGATTTTTAAGAGTGATGCTCTCGCACTCTCCGACCCGAGAAGGGCAGCAGAGAAGCTTCTAGAATCCTGAAAGCCACTCTTAGAATCTTGGAGTGAGAAGCGAGAGCGAGCCTTGAAGGATCTTTAAGCTAGGAGCCCTTAGACCTAAAATCAATGGGCTCTCCAGCTGCTAAATGGGAGACAGTGCCATAGGTTTGGTCACAAAGACCATATGGCCATGAGTGTCTCATGCAAATATTGAGTTTGATACACTATTGTGTATATCAAACTCATATTTTGTTTCAGACTAAGTTTGTTGATGCTAATACCGTCATCTCGATAGGTGCACAAGGTGCATACGGTTAGGAGAAGTGCCTTCTCATTTGCCTTAGCAGATCCGCCTCCATGGTGGTAAAGAAGCTTAGCATTGATCGTATGTGAAATCTTAGATGACGACGAAAGCAGTGTGAAGGAACACATAGGGTTGATCTGAGAAGCTGTTTTCATTAGAAAAGGGCTAAAGGTTCCCACCGGAAGTTTCACCGAAAATAAGGAACTTATCGGAAAAGCATGAAGGATATGCTAAAGAAGATGAAATGGTTTATGATTGTGTTGTTCGCCTAACACCCCAGGCTATTTATAGAAGGAAATTAGGGGTATAAATGCAAATTTTATCGTCTCAGAAGATCTTAAGAGAAATTTGCATCGACAACGCATTTGGAACACGCGGCTAATGGTTGGATGAGTTAACGGTGTGATTAAATCACAGCCTATCTATGCCATTATTATGGAATGTCAAATCGCGCCGATTTGGGAATCGAGGAGACTTTTGGACTCCCCGAAGTTAAAGTATTGGCGGGAGTTGACCTCAGTTAATGCGAGATTATAGAAGAAAACTGAAGGATGAAGTTTTTCAGAAAAGAGGATCAGATAAGTGGCGAAGCGTTACATGCAAAGAATCTGATCAGATAAGCGAAGATATTGTTGGAAATGCATGAGGCAAACATCAGATAAGTCAACAAAGTACCAGATCAGATCACCGTGGTAACTGATTGATTACAATATCAATCAGTCAGATACGCTCCCTTATTTATCTCTTTCTAAATATCTTTATATGCGTTATTTATTTTAATTGATTTATTTTACACTATTCATGACGCATGCCCTGCAAAGCTTTTAATGCGGACCTGAAAATGTTTTCAAAATGTTTTTATTACGATTTTTTGAGTCCGGAAAACGAGAAGACTGTTTTTCTCAACCGTGCGATCAAAATACTTTTTGGCCGACTAATCTCAGCCATCGATTTCAAAACACGGATACTTGAGTACTTTGGAAAGTTGTGCAAAAGGTTTTCCCTCGTTTTCTACAAAATCCAAATTTTTCTCAGAAAACCGCTTTCTACTACTTCGTCTTCTCAAAATTCTGAAGAGATCACATTTGTTTAAAATTCTCTGAGAATTACCTTCGAAATCATTTGATTCTACACTTCTAATTTTAAAATCCTTCGAATCAATTACTGGCAATTTCTTGTTTTAAATCATTTGCATGATCTAGAATTCTCTATGGTACCTAGGTTTACAAGTTGTATTTCTGTAATTTATTTGATCTAAACGCTTATTTGCAACATTGATGCTGAATTTTTTGCTAGTTTGGATGAATTTATTGAAATATCTTACTAAAACTAAACATCAATCTGCATATCTTACAGAAATGGCACATCTTGTTTCAAGACCGGGACAAGGGAAAAAGTACTGCAATTTTGCATCGATGAAGAAAGACATCATTGATGAAAAGTACGTCGTCTTCAACATCACCTCAAATCCGGAATCACTGGAAATTCTGGAGTGCTTAAGAACGTGGGATCGAAACGATATTGCTTTCTACTCATCGTAACATCGCTCACACCCATGAAGCCCTCGGAGTTTTTTTTACAATCTGCAGAGGGATGAAGACAATGATGCTGACCTGATTTCTTCCGTTGGCGGAATGGAAGTCCGAGTGACGAATGACGATCTACAGAGGATATTCGGACTAACTCGAGGAAGCATCAATCCAGAGACCTACACAACTGCTATAGGAGAAAAGGAGTTTTTGAAGCCGAAATTGTTGAGACCAAAGAAACAAGGAGAACACGATTTAACGCCAAAGCCTCCTTTCTCGAAAAAAAAAGTATCGCTTTCTTTCTAGAAATCGCTCGGGAAGGTGATCATGTGCTCAACTTACGACCTTGATGAGGTCACTTCATACAAGATAAGTGTAATGGCCGCAATAATCAAGAAGGCTTCGGACATCGATTGGTTGGGTATGGTCAAAGCAAGACTTAGAAAAAGACTCGGAAGTTCGAAATCGACCCGCAGCAATGAAGTGTGCTTATCTTCAAGTGCTCATTGATACACAAAATCTCTATCATTCTCGCGATAAGCCGCCACGCAATTATGAATGGAACGAGAATGGAGCGAAGATTTATCAAGCAAAGCACAAGGCCATATTGGGCAAAGATGAGTCCCTGCCTGGACAAGCTGATGAGGATCCGACTCCTTATGTGCCCAAACCCAAGGGAGAAAAGAAAGGAAAAGATAAGGCAACTGCATTGTCTGAAGTGCAGGAAAAGGCCATTCAAGAGAAGAGGATAAAGAGGAAGGATCTCGCCAAGAAACCAGATGCTTTCAGCTGAAACGCCGAAGAGAGAGTCTCATCTCCTCTCGAAATCGCTTCCAAGTTCTCGCCAAAGAAGCCAAAAGAATATAGGATCCGATGCAAGAAAGATCGATTTAAGAGATAGCAGTCCTTTCTGAGCCAACTATCAGAGAAGTACGGGAAGAACAGATGATCGCAGCAGAAGGAGAGAAATCCATCAGAAGGACAGAAGTGGTGCAATCTGATTCTCTGTCTCAAACCAAGATCTTCCAGAGAGCAAGATCTCCAACGCCCACTTCCAAATTACCATCACCCTCTCCTCAGAAATCATCACCTCCACCCTCTCCCCACAAAACCTTCTCTCCTCACCCTCACCACTCAGAACAAAATCTCCCACACCACCAATCAATGAACCCGTTCAGGAAACTGAACACCCTCTACACGCTGAAAACGAACCTGAACAACAAACATCCCAATCCCCAATCCAGTCCCAAGAACCTGAGAGAGTCGACGATCATGTGTCCATCTCTCATAATCCTTTCAACACCAGAACAGTACTTGCTTCACCTGCTCCAGAGAGCCCCATCGTAAGAATAATGAAGCAACAGATCAAAGAGTATCTGTTGGATCTATGCCCTGAATTGGATCAACATCCCGCATCCAAAGAACAGATAGAAGAGATAGTGTTCTGGAGGGATATCAGACTGAAGAGCATTGAAGAACTTCTGATTCTAATGAAAACTCTGGGATCAGACTTCTTTGTAGACTTAGAGTTGAAATGTTTACACAATGTTGGGATTGAAAGTGTTGTTGAATTAGCATCAGACGACGATATCAAATGGTTGATTCAATAAAGGTTCGGAATTACTGATAATAGGGAGGAAACCATTCAACCTCCTACAGATCATGAGGGAAATGCCGATGAACCAAGAATGGGTGCTGCAGATGAGACCCAATTTGGCAAGGCTTCAACATCTGAACAGACTGCTAAAATGAGCTCCGATACCCTAGATCATCATTCTAAGAAGATTCAGGATGGGATCCAAGCTGCATTTGAAGACAAATTCGCAGCGCTCACAGCAGATCTGATGAAGCGGTTTGAAGATGAGCAAGCAAAACTAGGTGACAAGGAACGAAGTCACACTGCTGGGATGCACAATGCCATCCTTGCTGAAGTAGTGCAACTAGTATACCCTCTTGCTGAGAAGCTCAAGCTCCAAATCGACAAAACTCTCGCCTTCAGACAGAGATGCTCAATCGCATACGTGTACTTTTGGAGAGTGTCCGGGCATCCTCGACAAAACCAACAATCACTTGATATGGGTTGGAAACATTTTCTAGCTTCTACGTAAAAGGCAAGACAGAAATTGAAATCGCTCTCGACGCTTCTACACACTGCATTTTCGCCACCGCCCGATCACTCCTCTTGTTGTCGAGGAACTTAGAGAGGAGATCTCACGGCAATTAACAACTCAACCAAGAAGATGTCCAACCTCTTTGATGCAACCAAAAAGGGGAAGGAAAAGAGTCCGAAAAGAGTCCGAAGGAAAAGAGAATACAGAAAAACAGACTCAAGAAAAAGAGAAGGAAGAAGAACAGACTCAGACATAGTTGGTAAAATTTTCATCTCTACCAAAAACCACTGTATCTAACTTGTCAGCCACTCCATCTATCGATCTCGTTGCTAAAATAAAAGAAACTGTGGAGCAACACAGTAAAGAGATCGCTGAGCAGAAAAGTACTCTTTCAGATATTACTACCAGAGTCGACAAAATTGAAGACTTCTCTTCATCCGTTCAGAAAAGAATGGAAGCTGATGATCAGGCCAAGAGCCTTGAACTCGCTAAGAAATTAGCTGAAGAAGAAGAACAAGATGAACCCGAAAGCAGACTCGAGGAGGAGGAAGAAAGGCAAAGGCAAGATGATGAAAGCAACTGAGGAAGATCAGAGACAAGGCCAGACATTCTCCACCAAAAGTCAGATGACTCCTGAACAAGTTCAAGAGCAAACAAGACATAATATAAGAGAGGCCGCAATTAAGAAGCAGAAGTTAGCAGAGGCAAAGGGCTGAACATTGCTTACATCCGAAGGAAGAGGAAGACCGAAGCTGCAGCAGAGGAGATTGCTTGGGAGAAAAATGCTCTTCCAGCGCCTGTCAAAGGAATCCTCTATGCACGACAAGATTTGTTCCAGAATGGGATCAGATCAGAGGAGAATGGTTATGTGATGTCTACATCATGGAGAAGATTCCAATTCATCAAGATCAGACTGGAAATGATGATGAATTTCAAACCGTTAGAAACAAAATATCCGCACTTCTACCGATAAAGGATGACAAAAGGCAAGATCATGTCACTCATACCAGAAGCTCCACCCTTTGAACTACTCCTTCCACCTTTGCGTCCAGACAACAAGATAGATCCCGTTAAATTCAAGAACATCTACTATGGACTAGCTGAAAAAGGAGGAATCCATAGAAAAGAAGAGCTGGACAAGCTAATGCAAAGGATGTATGTAATGTTTGGCATCCCCAAAGAACCGCAAATGTTCAAGTACACCAAGAAGACAACTTGGAATCGATGATAGGTACGCTTTTACACTATTCTACAATGCACACATCTATCTCAATAAAACTTTCCATCCCAATCGATTCTAAGACATTCATCTCATTGTCTTTCCCGAGGTATGTACTATTTGCATTATCTACATTTCCATTCATGGTATCTCTTTTTTCGATCAAGTTTTGTTAAGTGTTTTGGTTCCATCAAAAGGGGAAATTGTTGGGAAATATGTAATTTAGTTTTGATGGAAGTTCCAAAACAAAGTTGTAATAGACCAATGAGACCAAGAATCGATCGATGACTTAGATTCGTAATAAGATGACCAAATTAAATGTATAGATAGTCGATGTAAAAGATAGGTCACATATTAAGGAGAACTCAAGATGTATAGGTCGTCGAAGTATCGATGACCCAGAGAAGGTCGATCATCTCAAGACTAAGCGCAAATCGAAAGATAAGAAGTCAAGATCGTGAAGACAAGAAGACATCAAGACTCGTAAGAACTCAAGACTCGATGAACTCAAGACTCGATAACATCAAGACTCGATGAACTCAAGACTCAGATAAACCTAAAGACTCAAAGATCAAACCTCAAGACTCAAGACGATCAATACACCGAGGCTCAAAGACACCAAGATCAAAAGACCAAGACCTACCTTCAAAGCAGAGTCCGATATTGAAGCTAAGACAATGTGCAACCAAAGACTCAACATGGTAGATCGATCGCCATTTGATCAAGTCACCACACCGGTGACAATAAAAAGATACACCGCATAAGACGAATCCTCTCCAAACGGAATATCAATCGCCTAACGGGCAATTTCTCAAGTGCCTCCTCACGGCTAAGGAGAAAGCGACACGCACAAAAAAGAGCCGACAATACGGATACGACGCCAGCAGATAAAAACGGCGCTTAATCATGCCGACGGCCACGCCGAAAATCGCAAAGACGCCTCAATCATATCCTATAACCACCTAATATATAGCCCGAATTCAAATTGCTCTCCAACGGCTTCTTGATTTCGAGGTCTATAAAATGGGATCATTCTTCATTTTGAAGATGAGGTTCAACAAGTGAAAAACGCAAGAACAAACACGGAGACATCGCAAAAGAAGCTAAAGCTACAGCAAATCTCCACTCAAAAGAACACTACATCTAAAGATTATTCTTAGAGTGTTCATCCCATAGTTCTTAGCAAGAAATCCTATCCACTAGCATTTTGGCTATCTAAAGCACCAGGATAGATTTCCAGTTGGAACCCTCAATCATTCTTTACCCAAACGCAAGTTAGGTCAAGTCTGTAGAGTGAGAACTCATTAAACATCTCGGCTATCCTCTTTGTAGGATATAAGTCATGCTAGTTACGTTGTAGAGTGGGAACTTGATAAACATCTTGGCTATCCTGAAAAGGATATAAGTCCCGTAGGTTAAGCTTGAGTGAGAACTAGGTAAACATCTCGCCAATTCCTCAAAGGATATAAGTCCCTTGAGTTAAAAGTAGGTTAAGGTTCCCCTGTGTTAAGGGAAGAGTGGACGTAGGATGGGTTTTGTCCGAACCACTATAAAACGTCTTGTGTGCATTTACTTGCTTTCTTATCACTTTACACAAGTCACACAACTGAGTTTAAACTGCATACATAGTCTAAAGTTAAAGTTCACCGCACTAAGCAATCGATCCGATCACCGACACTTCACCAACCGGTTAAAAACTAACTTAAGAATCTGATTGATAAAACTGGTTTTTCACACGGGTAAAAACAAGCTTCCGCACCATTCAGTTAAACTGATAGATATCAAAACGATCGCCCTCGTGCACTAAGAAGATTGAACATCGGGCTAAACCGATACACTAAAGACTCGACGGGTTAATCTGCAGTTCACACCTGATCCGCATAAAAAGTTTTGGAAGTCTATTCACCCCTCCCCTCTAGACTTCCACCCTCACAAAACCCGTTCGGGACCTACAGCATCTGGTTTGCAAGCTAAAGAAGTCCATTTATGGGCTGAAGCAATCATCCCGTGCTTGGAATCAGTGTTTTGATCAAGTTATAAAATCCTACGGTTTTGATCAGAATAATTTCGAGAGTTGTGTGTATAAAAAGCGTGATGGAACTGCCTTGGTATTCTTGGTACTATACTTAGACGACATTCTACTCATCGGGAATGATGTAAAGATGTTGTCAGACGTAAAGGCATGGCTGTCAAAACAGTTTGATATGAAGAACTTGGGAGAAGCCGGTCACATCTTAGGGATCAAGATCACTCGAGATCGCAAGAAGAGAATGATCGGACTTTCGCAAGCATCATACATAGATACCGTTTTGAAGCGATTCAGCATGTAAGATTCCAAGAAAGGCTTCGTACCTTTCAGACATGGAATCCATCTATCCAAGGAAATGTGTCCCAAGACACAAAAGGAAATAGATGACATGAAGGCATCCCTTATGCTTCGGCTGTGGGAAGCCTCATGTACGCGATGCTGTGCACGAGACCGGATATCTGCTTTGCCGTAGGAATGGTTGCAAGATATCAAAGTAACCCTGGGAATGAGCATTGGACTGCGGTTAAGAACATTCTGAAGAAGTATCTGAAGAGGACACAGGACAGAATGTTGGTTTATGAATCGGACAGTCTAATCCCCATCGGTTATACGGACTCTGATTTCTAATCAGACATAGACTCCAGAAAGTTAACCTCGAGTAGTGTGTTTTACATGGAGGGAGGAGCCATGACATGGAGAAGCGTTAAGCAGAAATGCATCGCCGATTCTACCATGGAAGCCGAATATGTAGCTGCTTGTGAAGCAGCGAAAGAAGCGGCTTGGCTCAAGAACTTCCTGGTAGACTTGGACGTCGTTTTGGATTTGCCCAGCACGATCACAGTTTACTGTGATAACACCGGAGCAGTTGCAAATTCTAGGGAACCGAGAGCCCACAAGGCCAACAAACACATAGTAAGAAAATACCATCTTATACGAGAAATCGTTAAGAGAGGAGACATAGAGGTGGCAAAGATTGCGTCTGAAGACAACCTAGCATATCCATTCACAAAGGGTCTGCCTCAGAATACATTCGAGAGACATGTGGAAGGAATGGGTGTCAAGAGCATTGTCAATCTGCTTTGAGTATAAGTGGGAGAAATATTATTAGGTTCGTGTAGGGTGACATTAGATGTCACATAGAATACGAGACATGATGTAGTATACTTAAAAGCAGACTTTGAGTATAAGTGGGAGATTGAGTATGCTTTTACTTTGTATAACCAAACTGAATTTCATATTTATTTTACTGAAATAAATTATTTATCACATGCTGCATTAAATATGAATGAATGTTATATATATTTAATGCATACCCATTCGATAAAGTCAGTACGTGTCACGTTGTAGTTAATTTGGTGATACCAGATCACAGAAGATCAAATTAACAGTTCCTCGTGATTAAGTACAAATTCACAACGCATATGGAAATGAACAACCCATCGTGAAAGGTTGAAGTGTAAGGCTCAGATTGACTTGTCTTGACCAAGGGATTACACTAGTGCATTCTGATGCGCTGAAAAGGACCTACAGGAGGATAAATTCTTCGGTACTGAATATACAAGAATTAGACCTCAGTGGTTCGTTATTTATTAATCTTCGTTTCTTAAATAGGATCGTGTGAAATTAATAATCATTGCTTTGACTTATGATGGGAAGAGAATCAATGCGATTCGATACCTTGTATCTTGGGCAATATTATGGAGAATCACGTGCAAGTACGGATTGCTTGATTTGTCCCCTTGGTGGGCTCAAAATCTTTATCATACCAAATCTTGCAAGTGGAAATTTATTTTCGGTATGGATAATAATGTTGAGCTATCTTTACTCCAAGGACAAAGATGTTAATTAATATAAAGTCTGTTCAGTGGCTTAATTAATTAATGGACTAAGATAATCTTAAACGCGGGAAATAATAACCGGGAGCCATATTATTGTGAAGTCGTAATGTGGATTAAAATGGATAGTTCAATATTAATTTTATAGTGGAGTAAATTAATATTAATGGGCTTGAATAATATTTTGGCTAAATATTAAAGCTTCATAGCCCATTGGAGGTCCAATCTTAATTCTCCTAAAGACCCCTCAAGTAGCCCAAACTAAAGTCCAATTAAGAAAAAGGAGAAGAAAATATTTTGGCCCAATTTTTCCCTAATTATTTTTGAAAATATTAGATAGGAGAGAGAAAAGATTTTTTTTTTATTTTCTTGGAAAGATCTTGTGGAATAAGTATTCTTGAGATACAAGTTTATCCCATAAAGTTCAAGAAAGGAAAAAGATCTTGGTTCTTCCCTACTTATATGAAATTTTCAAAAATTACTATAATATAATGAGGTGGGATTTTTATGGAATATTTAATTATGGAGAAAAGAATATATTGGATATATTCAAGATTTCTTGGAGATCAAGAAAAAAGATTTTCCCATCTTATTCCTAGGGCAAGAATTCGACCACCCCATGTATTATAAATAGGGGATGAGTTTTTCATCCCCAAGTGCAATTCCATGTGTTGGAAAAATTAGAAATCCACAAAGGTGGTAGCCAAATATTTTATTATCTCCTTTAAAATTAAAATCGTCCGTTGATAATCCTCCCACCGATTACGTTCGTGGACGTGGGACATATTTGAGAAGACACTTTGGGTAGATCCATCGTCTCAGTGGTTGTCTCTACAAAAGGTTAGTATTTACGTAATTCCTAGATTCCGCATTATTAGGTTTTACGTGAAATACGTGCTCGCATGATATAACTTGCTTATTAATTATTATGTTGAATTGAATTAGGAATAATTCATGTTAGTAATTAATTGATTAATTTAAATATGTATTTAAATTCAACTCGAATAGATTCGGGCACCCCTAATTTCCCAACAACTTGGTACCAGTATTGGCGATGATAGGATTACCCAAGAGATCTTCACAGGTTCTCAAAAACATGCTGAAGAAAGCCAAATTACCCTCCCACCCACTCACCCCTCAGAGCCACACATATCCATACTTTCAGAGGCTCACTCTAGCTCTGAAGAGGAGGCACCTGTTCCTGAACTCAGGAAAGGTGAAGCGTAGGAGAAGGAGTGGAGACAAAAGGCTGAGAGGTTTGTGTTGGATAAATATCCGGAGTTGGTGAACTATCCTGATCTTCAGGATATGTTCTTCAGACTAAAAACTGCCATGTTGATTGTCAATCAGTCTTTCACGATGATGCTGAGGATTGGCAACTTCAGGGGCGAGGAATTTTGGGCTGAAGAGGTGGCCGAGCTTGATACCTTCTCAGGATTGGTGAAGAAGAGATTGAGGATTAAGCCAGCTGAGTTTGACCAACTTGTGCTGAGGAAGATTGCTGAGAGGAAGATTGCCAGTTAGGCTGTAGAAGGAAAGGATGGTCAGGACGAGGATGACCAGGATCACACTCAGGACAAGGATGAGGAGAATGTTCCTGAAGGGGAGAAGAAGGCTGCTGAGTCAAGTATGTAGGCTACAATTCAGGGGGAACAAGCTCAGGATGTTCCACCCTTACAGATGATTACATTTGGACAGACAGATCAATATCCTACAGAGCCTGAAGTTGAGGTCACTGAGATGGTTGATGCTAGAGTGCAAACCGAAGCTGAGATTCATATTCCTCCACCACCAGCTGTTGATCTCACACCAGTCTTGGAGAAACTTACCAAGCTTGAGCCGCTTGTTGATCAGATGTCAAAGTTCGAGCCTCGGTAGACCAAGTGACAAAAATTGCTGACGTTCAAATCTCTCAGAGCAAAATAGTTGACTTACTTAGCACATCCATGGTTAAAGCTGATCAGGTAACCTTACTATCCACTTCCATTTATAGTAGATTTACTGAGTTCAATGCGAAATTGGGAGATGTTGCTAAGGAAGTAAAAGATGAGATGGAAAGGAAGTTTGAACAGAGGTAAAAAATGCTTGAGGATTTAATGAAATCTAAGACAGAGGAGTTGATTAAAGTTGTTGTTGAGGAAATGAGATCATCACTCATGACCAAGATACAGGCTACATTTGGAGGTCTTGCTGAGGACACATCTACAGGGTTGAATGTGCTTCAGAGGCTTCAGGACGAAAACTTCCATCTTGCTGCTGAACTTAGATCTGTTGGGCGTGAGCAATTGCATATGGACAGAACCCTTTCGGAGTTATTGGTTAACTATGATGCCAAAAAGGGGGAAAGCTATGATATGCTCACAAAGCTGCTAGCAATTGAAGGAAGATTACTGACTCAGGAGGAAACTGTGGTGCACAAAGGGGAAAGAAAGATGCCTGAGGTGACAGTACATCCTGATGCTACAGCTGATGTTTTTCAGGAACGGGCAAAGAGGCAGAGAGCACAAGAGTCTAGTAAGATGGGTGAAGCTCATGCTATTCTGAACGCAATTCCTACTGAAGCTGAAACCCAGATGAAGCAACCAGTAGATAAGCCAATCAGGAGGAAATTGTCAGGAGAATTCTCTGAGACCGAAGCCCACATGAGTGAAGAATCTGAAATTGATGAACTCTTCAAAGAGGGATTTGGTGAATATGATGTGGCTTCTAAGAGAATGAACTGGGATTGGCATAATTCCGTGAAGATGATAGAGGCTGAGAAGAGAAGAAAGGTTGCTCTATCTATGTCTGGTTCAGAAATGACGAAGAAAAGCCAGAGAAGAAGCTAAGAGGAACAGGGGTGGATTTCAGAGGATGATCTACAGAAGGAGAGGCACTAAGAAGAGGAAGAGGATGTGGCCTCATGTGGATAAGTGGATGCCCATAGAGCTGAATGATAAGTGGGAAACGGCTAAGAGGGAATTTGTGTTCAATTATGATATTCTGCAAGTCTGGCCGCGTTCCATTGCTGACAGGGATGATGCTTTAATTGCCTACATTCTGAAGAACTTCACCATTGAATGCCAGAAATGGTTCAATGTGTTTGACACATTAGGCTATCAGCTGAAAGCACCGGGGCAGATCAAATATCCTCCACCTAAGTTCAAGAATGGGATGATTAATTACGATTTCATCTATGCTGACTTCGTGGATCAGGCTGAGTACCTCTAGCTGACTGGGAATGATGCGCAGATTATTCAGAAGAGGGAAGAGCTGAAGAAACGATACTATGGAATGTTCAACCTTAATCCGCCAGCTGATGAAATTGAATCCGAGGAAGACTGATGTATCTTATGTTATTTATTATTTAGTAGAGTAGGATCAATCTCTATATCCTGTACTTGACTTTCTGATTAATGAAAACTCTACTGATGGTTTTTGCTCTGAAAAGATAATATCCCATTATCTTACTGATTATGTTGATGGTTGCTATTTAAATGTCTTTACTTGCTATAGGAATTGAAACCTGAATAGATGATAGGTTTATTTCTATTATGTTCGCATATTTGTAACAAGATGGTTTTGAAATCATCAAAAAGGGGGAAATTGTTGGGAGATGAATTTAATAAAGATTTTGATTAGATCCCAAAACCCCTGAGTATGACATGTATCAGGACATCTTGGTAGTATAGGATCAGGTTTCAATAGATATCAAGACTCAGGATTATCTGCACCATGTATAGTCAGCAGATATAGATCAGGGAGAAATAGGTCTTAATTTTGTTGTACTGAAGAAATCAGAATATCCTGAAGACTCAATATATACTGAAGACTCAGAAGACATTGAGTAGCTCAGAATAATCCTGAAGACCAAAGATCCTGAAAATTGTTTCGTATTGAACAAAAAGACACTGAACAACTATTTTGATAAAATAGTGTTATGTTCATTCTTAGTACTAACAAACAGAATGTTAGACATTCGTGGACATTAAGGAACATATCAGCTCAGTAAGGTTGACCTTAAAAGGAGCCATTTTGTTTGTCTTTGTTCAAAGGAAGATTTCAACCAATGAGGAGGCAACAACAACGTACTTTACTGACACCATGGATGCAGAAGGCGGCCTAGGCGGCCGTCTAGGTGCTAGGCGGCCATCGGTCGCCCCGATTAGTTCAAAATTGGACCTCCTGGGCGTTTTTATGCCTAGGCGGACAAGGCGCCTAGGCAGCAAATCGCGCCTATGCGGCCGATTTTTGTTTTTTTTTTTTTTAATTAAAAACACTACTTTTGAGTTCTTATTTTGTAATTTAACTATGATTTTATGTTAATTGTTGTGATTTTTGATTTTTCATGTTGAAAATTTCAAAGTAAAATTAATATCTTTGAAAAAAAAAACTAGGCGGCGCCTAGGCGGCCTAGGCGCTAGGCTGCCAAGAAACGCCCGCCTGGCGCCTACCAATTTATGCACCCTTGACTGACACTGAAAGCGACATCTCACTGAAGAAATGTCAGGGCTGATATCTTCCAGTTCACAGAAGTTGGTGATTGGCTACGTGGTTGCATATTTCCTAATACATGCAAGGGTGCGTTCAAACCCTAGAAATAGTCGTTCATCAATAACCAAAAGAGGAAACCCTTGATGCTATCTCTTCCAACGGATAGTTTTTTTTAAGAGTGACCCTTAAGAGAGTTTCCTATAAATACCAATAACCTTCACCATTGCAAGGTTACGGGAAATCAAAGCAACTCCAGAGCTCATTCGTATTCTTGCAAATTGAAGCACTCGAAAACCCTAAGATTTCCCAAGTGTTTCACATTGAAGAGAGCTCATTCACTAAGCCTAGCATTGTTATATATCCAAACTTAGTAAGAGATATCCTAGCCTTTGAATCTTTTCTTATTGTCAAAGGATATCTCACCCTAGTTGGAAACCAACCAAAACCCAAACCCTATTGTTAGGTAGTTTGAGTGTGTGATTGTTGGAGAGAAAGAGTTGTAAAGAGTGAGTAAGTTGTAGTTGAGTTCAGCAAGAAAACTCTAGAGAAGAAGTTAGTAAGTTGTTTGAGACAGTCTGAAAGCTTGTGTGTGTTGAGTTAGTAAGCTGCAGTAGTCAGCCAGAAAACTCAGTGTAGAAAAGTTAGTAAGCTGCTGAGTTCAGTCTGAAAGCTTTAGGAAGTAGAAGTAGGTGTGTTAAGGAATTTCTCTGAAGTTCAGAGAGAGTGGATGTAGGAGCTTTGCCTCTAAACCACTATAATTTGCTGTGTTGTTTACTTTCTTTTCTGCATATTAACTGTTGCATATTTTACTGAAAGCATACTGAGATTTCTGATACTCAGTTGGAATCAATCCACTGAATGTGCATTAACTGAATCACAACCTTAACCACTGATTTGCTTAACTCAAAAGGATTTTCAGCAAGTAAAACGAGTATAAACTTAGGGCCTACACTTTTCGCACTCTAGATAAGCTAGTATAGATAGTTGTCAAACTGATCAACTCTCCTGAGTAATCAGTAAAATTATTATCTACTCCAAGCTTATTTGGACTCTGTATTTTAAAAGAAAATTCAGAATCAGTTGGGTTAATCTGAAGCTACTGAAAGCTACTCAGGATCATTGTCTCAGTAGACTTTGACTCAGGGAAATCTGTGCTTCTCAGGGCTAATTCTCAAGATATCCTGACCCGCTGATTTCAGTTTTGTAAAAAGTTTTAAAAATCACTAAACACTTGTATTCCCCCCCCTATACACGTGTAAGACTCGTTTGCACCGGGACCAACATTATGTCCATTTTTTATGATTGGGCGCGGACATTAAAACTCATAGAATTAACGAATACATTCATATGTATAATTTTTTAAAGCAATACTTATAATTATATATAATTACAAAATAAGTGTGTTCAACAAATTTTGTAGGAATCAATAACCTCTCTTTATGATTTTATTACAACAAGGAACACCTAATAAATTACACATGTTCTTACCTCTCTCTCAAGTTCCTCTTTCTTTTGTTTTCCCATAAACATCTTCTTTGTCTGACCAAAATCATGTATAAAGACATAAATTATTTTTTTAATAAAAATCTAATTTTTTTTCCTAATAACATAAAATACTAATTAATAGCAAATCTATAACTCTATCTACATGACCATATAAATTAATTGTGGGACAAAATCCAATTTTAACATACACATCACTAAAAAAGCATTAAAAACCTTATACATGTGATGTTTATGGAAAGTCTAGAGGGAAGGGGTGAATAAACTTTCAAACTTTTTCGTGTACAACGTGTATGAACAAATAAGTAATGTAGAGTGCAAAATGAAATCAGTCTGGTCTGATATCCAACCTACTGACAACTCAGAAGCTTTTCAATTAGACGTCCATCACTTTAACTGATGTGCGGAAGCAAGTTTTAACCCGTGTGAAAATCTCTTTTAAATCAAACTTAAGGTTTTGCCAAGATCAGCAGATAAAGGATCCGACTGATCTGATCGGCAGACTTGATTTCTGATCTGATCTCTTAAGTTATGCATGTTGGTTGAAATGTGCAGTGTAAATGTAAAGCAGATAAACAACACACAATTTTATAGTGGTTTGGAGAACTTCTCCTACGTCCGCTCTTCCGTATCAGCAGGGGGATCCACTAACAAACACCTTAGTTTTCTGTGTTAGGCACACAATACAATCAGATTTTTACACAGATCTCACTCTATCCCAGAGAGCAAGCTAGATTAACTAACTCATAAACTTGCCTAACTTTTCTAACAAGTTATGTTTAGGGGGTTTGTTTTCGTTTTCCAGCTAAGAAATATCTCTTACAAGGATTAGCCTAAAGCTAGATGAAAATATTTCAGCTAAGTGGGATGGGATGAACACTAAGAAATAATCTTGAGTTTTGCTTGAGTGTTCTTGCAGAAATGGCTTGATAGCTTGAATGCTTGATAGTTTCTGTTATGAACTCTAAAGGGGTTCATCCTTATTTATAGAGATGAAATCAAATAGCCGTTGGAAAGCAATTTGAACTTCAGTCTATTTTTGGTAGAAGGACAGTTATGAAGTGACGGTGGCAGGGGCGGCCATGCCTAGAGCGTGTAACTTTGTCCTTTCTAGTTGTTGATCCCTGACACTTCATATCTTGCTTTATAAGTCAAAGTACATACGTGTCGATCTCTGGTTGGTTGACAAATACACTTATGCGACACTTATCAAAACCTTTTCTTCACATTCTTCTGGTCTGATCTTTGTATGACTTGATATAAATTCTTCATGGAATTCTGACTTAAGCATGACTCTGAAATAGTCAACATTCCACGTACCAGTTGAGCATCAAATCAGTAGCTAAGTTGATCTGATCTAGAATCTGATATAAGATTTACTTAGCAACAATCTTAAGACTCTGTTGATATCTTCACAAGATAGGTCTTCTGGTCTTCAGTAGTCTTCTGATCTTCGAATCTTCTTGTCTCTACTGAATTAAACTGATATATTGATTTCCCTCTCAATATATAATCTAGCTCTAAAGTACATCAGTTGTCTAACATGGTCAGCTATTTACCTATCTAATCATCAGTCGACTAACATGTTCGACTAGTCCAATTACATGTGTTTTTGGAACTTTCATCAAAGCTATAAATTTCCCAACAATGAGAGAGCAAAAACCAAATTGGAACTTGATCCGGTTACAGGGCCTAGAAGAAATGTCCGACCCGTTTAATATTTTTGGGCATGATCACGAAAGGGTATGTAATACCCCGACCCAGTTTTAATAAGAATAATAAAAGAAATGAGTTTAATAAAATAATATTTGATTTAAGGAATTTTCGAATGATTTTAGAGCGTATATGTTTGCAAAGGTTTTGATTTTTCAGGGAATGGACGAGGACTTCGAACCGAGAGCACTCCTAGCACTAACAAAATATTTTAATTAAGGTTGATCATAAGATATTAATTAAAAATATTTAATTTCAATTTAAAGAAAGAAAATTTCATATTTCAACGAATTAAGATTTTCGATATAAAAATCGGAAATCTAACTAATAATAAATACGACAACGGAAAAATCCTCTTCGTCTAACTAAATTTGAATTATTGATATGTTTAAGAAGAATTGAATTTTTTTAAGTAAATAATTAAATAAATAATTTTTATCTCGGAACGTGACGATTTAATTGCTAAATGCTCTAAACAATTAATTCTAACGAAGTCGTAAATTTTAATTAGCGAAACCACGATTTTATAATACAGATATGAATGTGCTAAGATATAATAATACTGAGTAATAATAACACACTGAAGTAAATAAATATGTAGATATTAAGTTTATAAAATTGCACACGTCCTTTCTCTTTTCTTCATTTTGATCGCCCCTCTCCTCCATCTATATATACACACACATATCACCAGCAAGCTTTTTTCCCTTCTTCATAAACATACCCTAAGGCTGCCCATTTTCCTCCTCAATTCAAGCAAGGAGCTAACTTCATTCTTTCTCCTCCCTTTCTTATCCAAACCCATCGGCAACCATCATCTTCAAGCAAGCAAGAACACTTCCCTTCAAACATTCAATTTGATCGAGCAATTCTTCACTTTCAGCTTCAAGGGGCTTCATCCATCATCCAATAATATCTATCAAGGTAATCAATCCATACAATTCTTATAATCCATAAAAAAAAAATTAAGAAACCCCCTTCACTCCATGAAGCCCACGTCTTCATCCTCTCTTTCTCACTCTTCAATTTTTTCTTGAATTCAAGCATGAAACCATCATCTAACATGTATCCAAGGAGCTTCAAGCTACTAAACACCTGAGTCCTCGAAGATCCTAGCGAAAATCAAGAAGGAAGAACGACAAAGGTAATCGCTAAACTCGATATGAAAGTTGTGCTCGTATGATTTTCGTGAGGTTGTTGAGAGCTTAAACGTGTTGGTATTTGCTAGATTAGGACTTATTCGTATTGATTGAAGTGCATACTTCATGCTCGTATTTTTGGTTTTCAAAAATTGTGTTGTTATGTTGCCGAAATTTATGCTCAAATATGCCAAGTTATAACGTCAAAACTGTGCTCGACTAATTTTTTGGCTACGCCGTCGAATGCTCCGTCGTGTTGAAAATTTATGTTTTAAAACACCTACGTGCGCCCTTATATGTGTAGTCCATGTACGTAGTCTTGGTGTTTGATTATAGTAACGTTATGCTGCCCGTTTTTGTGCACGAACATGCCTACTTGAAACTGCAAAACTGAAAAAACAGATTTAAAGCTGTAAGTTCCAAAGCTCATATCTTTCTAACGAAAATGGATTTTAACGTGAAACAAATTGAAAAACGATCTATATTCAGTGTAACATGTACATGTAAAAAATGGTGTTCTTTGAGTGGTTAAATTAAAAGTTACAAGCTTTTAAAATTTATGTGATGAATGCTCTGTTTTTTTTGTAAAGAATTGACACAATTTTTCTGCTTTGAGTCACCAGTTTCGACACTGTATTCCTCAACTCTCAGTTTCTATTTTCACAAACCATTTTATTTCTAGTTAACAAGACATTTTAGAGTTTAATTACCCTAAATTTTCATATTAATTGGATTAACCGTTTGACGGGAAACGGCTCGCGAAAATGGAAGAAAGTCACAAAATTTGGGAAACTAAATTTCCTAAAAATGTCAGAACTGAATATTAAAACTTTTGAAAAACTTAATGGTTGGTACAATATTTTATTTGGATGACTTTCTTTCACACAAACCATGTGTGTGTTTTATTTTCCTTTTTTATGCCACTTATTTGAAAGTCCTTTAGAACCTTTTGTTAAGAAATCACATGTTATTAATTTAGAAGATTTTTCAAACACTATACACATGATCTTTGTAGAAAATCTAAAAATGTAGTCCTAAATTGTAACAAGACATAAACATGCTCCTCAAAATTCATAAGATTTGGACTTGCAAATAAAGAGTTATGAATTCGTGAAGTTTATATTGTGAATCTGAAGAACAGCCAAACTTCTTGATTTACTGGGACTATTTTCCTTAAGATTCCTTTTTATAAAAATCATAATCAAATACTACATGCTCTTATCTGTATTTGTGAATTATTTGATAAATTTTAGTACAATATAAACAATTTTACAAAATTGTTTTCTAAAACTGTGTCACGCTGAAAAATGAACCTTAGAGTTTTATTCTTGCAAGTGATAATTTTGGGACATCATTAATAAACTCCAATAGCCGATTAAATTAAAAGTTCGATAAAAGCTCACGAGTAAGAAAATCTAAAGAATATAGTTTAACATCCTCGATAAACTTAGGAATAATTTTACTTCAATCAAAAAGTAATTAATGACGAGAACATGAAAATATTGTGCTAGGGGAAGTGCTGCTCGAATCAAAGCTCGGACGATCACCGTCACGCTCAAACTCTCAAACTGGTTTCAAAGTTTGTAACTTTTCTTAAAAGTTAACAAGGTGGGTGACACTATCTGTATAGCCGTTAATGTTATATGGACTGTTGGTGTATTATAAATGTTAAATTATTCAACTTGAAATGAATTGTGAAAGGAATGAGTACCCAGGAAAAGGAATGAATGAAATGAGTACCCAGGAAAATGACGGAATGATAGACATTAGCGTACTGTCAATCTGTATAACACCATACAGGTCATCCACTGAGATTTTTATCTCACACCCCAATAGTTTTATGTTTTCAGGTTATGATCGAGAGGGGCCGGAGCTGTCTTTCTCAATAAAGGATCATGTACATTACCCTTTTTATAAGCATCACCTTTATAAATATATATGTTGCAATTTAAATTAATGTGCCTTTCCACATTCTTTATCTCACATAATATTAATGATTAGGTTCTTCCTCTGTAAAATGTAATACTATGCTTGTCGTTATATTTTAAAAAGAAATTTTTAAGCTCAAATTTTACGGTCACTAAGTGACGAACCGAGTTTAGAGTGTCGAAGGAACAAGGGCTGACATTCTGGATTCGGGGCGTTACATGGTAGTATCTTTTTTAGACAATCATAACTCTTATAAGTAAAGCAAATCTTATTGGGCTCGATTGATTTAGGAATTAATGAATTAGGAGTAGATGAAGGGGGTCTTTCAAACTCAATCTCATTCTTCATGCGTGTGAGGTTGGACATCATGGTGACATGCAATTACAACTTTGATTTATTAGTTTGGAAGTGTTCCAATGGTGTTGCATTGTAATTATAAATTTATGATTAATGGATAGAATTTAAAATATTTATATTAATGCTCTGTTGAAAGAAAAATATTGGAATAATATGAACAGGAGTATGTGATTTTTTGGTTAGCTCGTAAATGGGAAATATATTTTGTCAATATATTCTCGATAAGTTTTAATATTTGTAATCTTATTTAATATCGTAACATGGAGATACATTTTTCATATTACTGTGGAATGCATAACAATTAGTTTCTTGTGTAAATTTAATCGAATATCGGCGAGATTTTGAAAGATCTCGATAGACAGCAAAAAACAATTAATATTGGTAACTAAATATAGGACAAATTGCAGAAATATGACTTATCTTTGCCACTTATTGCACTTCAAGGATCCAACTTTCAATTTTTACAGTGCAAGTATCAAACTATCAATTTGTTGCAAAAAAAAAAGGACCTGGACAATTTTAAGACAAAATAAGATTTTTTTTTTGCATCTAACTTCTTTCATTTTCAACCATAAATAGAAAAATAAGGTATTACGACAATAAAATTGTGTAATTCTCAACTTTTTTGTTCTTTTCTAAAATTCACTCCTTTACATTCATGGTTAGGAGTGAAAATTTAACAAAAAATTTGATATACCTCACTTATCGAACCGAAAAATACCAAAAATGTCAATTTTTTAAATATACCGCGAACTGCGGTACGGTAAGGTAGTATGCATATTCTAAAATTTTGATATTGCGATATACCGAAAAAATTTAGTATTTTGTTAAAATAATTATGTATACCAATATTTCAGTATGAAATAACATATCAAAATTTCGGAATGGGACGGTATATACCAATACCGTACAAAACTTTTGTATACCGAAGTTTACTGTACGGTAGGTAAACATTTATTATTTACCGAAATTTGATATATTGAGTTCTCCCTCAATATATGACCTAGCTCTAAAGTACATCAGATGTCTAACATGGTCCGTTGTTTTCTATCTGATCATAAGTCGACTAAAAAGATCGACTACTCCCATTACATGTGTTTTTGAAACTTTCATCTAAATTATAAATTTCCCAACACTGAGAGAGCAAGAACCAAATTGGAACTTGATCCGGTTCTAGGGCCTAAAAGAAATGCCCGATCCGTTTAATTTTTTTGGACATGATCACGAAAGGGTAGTATCTTTTTTTAGACGATCATAACTCTTATAAGTGAAGCAAATCTTATTGGGCTCGATTGATTTAGGAATTAATGAATTAGGAGTAGATGAAGGGGGTCTTTCAAATTCAATCTCATTCTTCATGTGTGTGAGGTTGGACATCATGGTGACATGCAATTACAACTTTGATTTCATGGTTGGGAAGTGTTCCAATGGTGTTGCATTATAATTATGAATTTATGATTAATGGATAGAATTTAAAATATTTATGTTAATGCTTTGTTGAAAGAAAAATATTGGAATAATATGAACAAGAGTATGTGGTTTTTGTGTTAGGCGAATAAGCAGATTTATTAAAGTGAAAAGAAAATGGGTGGGCCCAAAAGTGACCCGAATAAGAAGAGAGTGTCTATGACCCAAAAGTGACCATATAATCAAAAGGTACATTATAAAAAATGAAACTAGCCATCTAGAGAAGCATTAGTTCCATCTAGGGAAGCGTCTAGGGCTTCCTGTATCTTCTTTTCTTTCAGTCTTGTATTGTATTGATGTCTTCTCTTGTTATCTTCCGTTCGGGCCCTTTTTAGTTTTGCTTTGATCAGCTTGCCCGAGGGATCTTTTGGAGACAGCTTGCCACCAGAGGCCTCAAAGTAGCGTTGTTCGGCTGGAGTTAGCACCGTCTGATAATTTATGCTGTGTACTATCGGAGTAATTGTGTTCTCTATGTTCTGCCTAGACTTCTCTACCCCCAGATCTTTCTCAGTATCTTCATCTAACATGTCTGACCATCTAGCGGATGTAGAAGAGGCTGTAGAATCCGAGTCTGAAGCTGGAGTACCCTCGACCAGATTCTTGAAGGAGTTGGTAGTAGTAGGCTCAGGGGATGCGGAAACTGCCCGAGCCGGCGAAGCAGTTTTCTTTGGCAATTGTCAGTCCTCGTCCGTCTTCTCCTGCTCGGGCAAAATTATGTCAGTCTGTTGTATCTGCTAATCCACGAGCCTTATAATCTTCTCATTTACAGAATCAATGACCTCGTAGGAAGGGGGCCTGCCATCCTCCCCCCTGTCCCGCAGTTATGTGTCGTTTACTGTGCCTGAAGTACCTGTTTCTTTGCGCTCCTTCCCATGTGTAGCAGTGGCTTCCGTTTGTTCCTTTCTAACCCAAGTCTTCTGCTTTGCAACCTTTCCCGGGCCATCCCGAGGGGGAGGCTTGTCACGATCATCCTTATTCACTTCCGAACTTCCAAAAGAACGACAGTTGTCCATAGAGTAGAATATCCTACAATCTGACAATGGACACAAAACTCCGGATGTTGTTCATAGCCCACTGAAGCAATGGAGCAATGCCCAAATCGCTCATACATGATTTTGTATTCCTTATCTTTCCAAAGATCGTGTTCAATGAGGACCCGAGCATTGTGACACATAGTCCGGTTGCATGTGTGTGCATCAATACTTACCACTTGACCAAGAGCTGAAGCAATTTGTTCAATAATAGGCTCATAGAAATATTCCATTGGAAGTTCAAAGATTCGTACCCAAACATTAACAATGGGAGAGCTCACCTTATAAGGATTAAACTCTGGAACCCACTTCTGTAGTCTGCAGTGACTGAACTCCATAGGCCAAAGACACTTCAATAGTATTTTATCCCTCTCTCGTAAGTCCTCTAGTTGAATATTGAAATAACCTTTTCCCAAAGAAGCAAGCTTCCAGTTTCTATAAATCTTCAAAACCTTATCCAGTGAGTCTTTAAGTTCATTGATCGGCAATGGTTTAGCACCAGATTTGAGCAACATTCGGCCTATAATTGAATTGTGCATATCCCTCACTCCTTGCCTATGAACAGAATCATCAATATTGACTGAGAGATATTCACCTTTCCTAACTGGTTGCTGCTTAACACTCGAGGTCATAGGGTCCAAAACTTGAGCAAACGACTTAGCATTGAGACCCAAGTCATAAATGGGAAATATATTTTGTCAATATATTCTCGATATTTTTTAATATTTGTAATATTATCTAATATCGTAACGTGGAGATACATTTTTCATATTACTGTGGAATGCATATCAATTAGTTTCTTGTGTAAATTTAATGGAATATTTGCGAGATTTTGAAAGATCTCGATGGGCAGCAAAAAATAATTATTGTTGGTAACTAAATATAGGACAAATTGCAAAAATATGACTTATCTTTGCCACTTATTGCACTTCAAAGACCCAACTTTCTAATTTTACATTGCAAGTATCAAACTATCAATTTGTTGCAAAAAAAGGACCTGGGCAATTTTAAGAAAAAATATATATATTTTTTTTTTGTTAATTTGCATCTATTGATGATGGTGTTATGGGGATGATCTCTCACTGCGAAACTGCCAAAGAAATATGGGACACACTTGCTATTATGTGTCAAGTCACATATCATATTAAAGAAAACAAACTTTCTGTTGTTATTGGAAAGTTTGATAGCTTTGAAATGGAAGATGGTGAATCCATTGACAAACTGGAAGTCAGATTCACTAGCATTATGAATGATCCGAATGCTCTTGGGAAAAGATACCCACAGAGAGAAGTGGGACTGAAAATTCTTAGAGGATTATCTAAGAAATGGGATATACATGTTGTGGTGATTGAAAACACCAAAAATATTAATTCCATGCCATATCAACAAGTTTTCTCTGAACTAAAAGCTTATGAGTTTGTGATTGACAAGAAAACTAAGAAATCTGATAGCAAAGATGATTCCTCGTCTAGCAAGAATGTGGCTTTCAGAGCCAAAGAGAAATCCTGTAAATCTAAAGAGTCTGAGAACTCACTTGCCAAAAATCAGGATGAGCAGGAGGATAAGCTAGTACTGATGACAATGAGGTTTGAAAGACTAAATAGCAGATATGGAAAATACAAGAAATATTACAGGAATCACAGGTACAAGAACAGGAATAACTCAGAAGCTGAGGACAGATCCACTGAGAAAAGGAAGGACCACAAAGCTGAAGGTTCCTCATCCAGGAAGAAGGACTCCAAGACCAAGGAGGAAAGTGATCAGGATGATGATACCAACAGATGATATAGCTGTCAAAAGAAGGGTCACTTCCAGTATGATTGTCCTGAACTGAGTGCCAAAGAAAGAAATGAGAGACAAGCCAAGAGAGACAGAAAAATATCTAGCAAGAAGGCTATGATTGTTGAGGATGAAGAACAATCTGAAGAAGGATCAAGCTCTTCAGATGAAATATTTTCAGATAGTGACAGTGATGATGTCTGCCTTGTTGCTATGGAGGAGGTAAATTCTTCTATCTCTGTTGTTGCTCCTACACAAGCACCTGAGTTTTCAAGTTCAACTGTAACTAGTAACTTTGACCTGATGGATTCTTTTGAGAATCTTATGAAGGACTATTCTGTGTTACAAGAACTGCTCACAGAAACTCAAGAGCAAAATAAGGAACTGACTGCTGAAAATCTGAAGTGGAAAGACTCTAATAATGCTGAAATCACTTCTCAACTAATGGGAACTACTGATGAACTAGATGTTCTGAAAGTACAACTCTCAGAAAAAGAGAAGGTGATAGAGATCCTGAATGGAAAATTAGAGAAATCCACTAAGGAAATTCAGCTTATCAGAACTGAGTTCAATGACCTCTTTGAGAAGCATGAAACTCTAAAGAAAATTGAGGATAGTGCGCAGAGAAAGTTAGCTCTATTGAATTCTTCATCTAAAGTAATAGATGAAATTCAGAGTTATCAAAGACCTGCAACTATAAAGGCTGGATTGGGA
The DNA here is from genome assembly GCA_037126765.1 of Stenogyne calaminthoides. Lineage (NCBI taxonomy): Eukaryota > Viridiplantae > Streptophyta > Magnoliopsida > Lamiales > Lamiaceae > Stenogyne > Stenogyne calaminthoides. The sequence goes on along the minus strand of JBBCBC010000002.1, from coordinate 14,574,466 downwards.
TATAATCCAGGGGGAACCTCACAAGGCCTTCTGAATGCTGCTTCCAGTAGCACTAAGACTGTCTTTGTTAAACCAGTTGCATGTACTAATCTTCGTACTGAAGAATAGCCCAGGGTTTTGGACAAGGGTAAAGGACCTATGGTTTCAGAAAAACTGAAGGTTCAGGGAAGAAAGCCTAAACCTCAGGAAAAGGCTAGAAAATCTGAACATTCAGTAGGAAATTTTCAGGTCAGTACTTCAAAGCCTCAGGCTAAGAATGTCAACCAGAAGAGATCTGCACTGAACCATCAGAGGAATTTTCAGAAGAGAAACACAATTTCAGTACAGGCAACCTAAACCCCCACTTGCCTAAGGGTAAAGGTTTCCTGAACCCGAGTCAACAGAGATAGAGACCAGCTGCACCAAGGCCAAAGCATTGGAACAAGAGGCCTGAACCCAAGAAGAACTCTAAGGCTCATGTTCATGTTAAGGCCGACACTCATACACAGGGTACTGCCAAGGCACCTAGGGTGGTGAATGTGTATGTAGATGTTTATGGGAGACAAATCAGCCACTCTAAAGTAATTAGAGTTGTCAGGCAGATTTGGGTTCCAAAAGGTACAACTAACCTGGTAGGACCCTACACCAAATGGGTACCTAAGAACTGATTTGTTTTTCAGGTAAAGGTAAAGGGCACTAAGCTGAATGAAGACAACATAGCCCTGATGAGTGGAAATAAAGTAGCTCCTACTGCATGGTATCTGGACAGTGGATGTTCAAGGCACATGACAGGATATATGCAATTACTCACTGACTATGTTGAGCAGAAAGGCCCTCAGATTACATTTGGAGATAATTCCAAAGGACAGACTGAAGGATATGGAACTCTTGAAGTGGACTCTGTTCATATCCATGGTGTTTCTTATGTGTCTGGTTTAAAGCATAACTTGCTTTCTATCAGTCAATTTTGTGATAAAGGATACAGTGTTGAGTTCTCAAAGAACTTATGTTATGTGAAAGATAATGCTTCACAACAAATATTACTGACTGGTACTAGAAAAGAAAATGTGTATCTTGCTGATTGGAGATTATCTCCTAAAGATACATGTTTGGTTGCAAAAAGTTCCACTGATACCAGTTGGTTGTGGCACAAAATACTGAATCACTTAAACTTCAAAACCTTGAACAAACTTGCAAGATTAACACTTGTAAGAGGGTTACCAAATGAAGTGTTCAGTAAGGATCATATATGTGATGCTTGTCAGAAAGGAAAACAAATCAGAGCATCATTCAAAAGCAAAGTAGAAGTTTCTACTGACAGAATACTCCAACTGTTACATATGGATCTTTTTGGTCCAGTAATACCTGTAAGCACTAATGGCAGGAAATATACACTTGTGGTAGTTGATAACTACTCTAGATACACATGGGTCATATTCTTACTCAGTAAGAAAGAGACTCAGACAAAACTGCCAGAACTACTGAAAAGACTCAGTACTGAAAAGAATCTGAGTGTGGTCAAAATCAGATCAGATAAAGGCACTGAATTTATCAATCATATTATATATGATTATTGTACAGCAAATGGAATAGCTCATGAAACATCAGCTCCAAGGACCCCACAACAAAATGGTGTTGCTGAAAGAAGAAATAGGACTCTAAAAGAAGCTGCAAGAACAATGATTGCTGAAGCTGATATTCCTAAGAGATTTTGGGCTGAAGCTATCAACACTGCATGCTACTCTCAGAACAGATCCATGTTGACAAAGAATCAAGGCAAAACACCTTATGAGTTGTGGAATGAAAGGAAGCCTCTTGTTTATTTCTTTCGTGTGTTTGGTTGCAAGTGTTTTATTCACAATAATGGTAAAAATCAGTTGAAAACTTTTGATAGCAAAGCTGATGAAGGAATATTCTTAGGATATTCTGAAGTCAGTAAAGCCTTCAGAGTTTACAACTGTAGGACTCTTATTATGGAAGAAACACCTCATGTTGTGTTTGATGAATCTACTTGTGTTAAGAAGAAATAGGAACATGAATCAGGAGAACTGATCAAGAGAATCACCAGACTAAGCCTGAAAAAGAAGAATGATAAAACATCCTCTGAGCCTGAAAAGAAGAAGTCAATCACTTTCTATGAATGGAATGAGTCAGACTCAGATAAAGAAGCTCAGGATGGAAATACTCAGGATGGTGAGACTCTGGATGGAAATTCTCCACTGAAGGAAAGCCAACACACTGAAGCTGACCCATCTGAACATACACCAGTTCAGACTCAGGTATGTAATGCCAATGAAGGTGTGGTCACAACTGAGGCAAACTCTGAATCTATCAACCAAGGGGAAACAAATGTCACTGACAATGTTCTGAATAGAATATCCCCTGAGGAAGATGATTCACTCTCTCCTTTTCTGTTGTTCCCTGAATTTGATGAAATACCTGAACCTAACATTTGTGATGTTGAGGATACTACTGGAGGGGGAACATCCAGGAGAAGATGGTTGGATAGTCATCCTACAAGTCAGATTGTGGGTGATCTATCAGAAGGTGTTAAAACAAGAAGGTTCCATGGAGAAAGTGCTTTGTTCTGTTGCTTCCTATCTGAAAAGGAACCTACTGAGATTGAAGAAGCTCTTCAAGATTCATTCTGGATTACTGCTATGCAAGAAGAGCTGAATCAGTTCACAAGAAATGAAGTTTGGGAGCTAGTGGACAGACCTAAGAGGCACAATGTGATTGGAACTAAGTGGGTGTTCAAGAATAAGAGAGATGAGAACAACAACATTGTGAGAAACAAGGCAAGGCTAGTTGCACATGGTTATTCCCAAGAAGAAGACTTGGATTATGATGAAACCTTTGCACCTGTTGCAAGACTAGAAGCCATCAGATTGTTTCTTGCATATGCTGCCCACATGAAATTCACAGTCTATCAAATGGATGTAAAAAGTGCATTCTGAATGGTGTGCTTAAGGAAGAGGGTTATGTGGAACAACCTCTAGGATTTTGTCAGAATGACCAAGTTTACAGGCTCAGGAAAGCCTTGTATGGTCTAAAGCAAGCACCCAGAGCATGGTATGATACTCTTTCTCAGTTTCTTACTGACCATGGCTTTATCAAAGGAATTGTTGATAAAACCCTGTTCAGGATAGAAGATGGGAAGGATATCCTACTAGTTCAGATTTATGTGGATGACATCATATTTAGATCTTCAAACTATCAGATGTGTGAAAAGTTCTCAGCTCTGATGAAAGGAAAGTTTGAAATGCCTATGATGGGGGAGATGAATTTCTTTCTTAGACTTCAGGTGAAACAAACTAAGGAAGGAATATTCATCAATCAAGCAAAATACACCAGAGATCTGATTGTTAAGTATGGTGTACAGAATTGCAATGCAGTTAGAATTCCCATGAATACTAACTACAAGATGGATCCTGATCGTGAAGGAAAATCAGTAAATCACACTGATTATAGAGGGATCATTGGATCATTGCTATATCTCACAGCAAGTAGGTCTGATATTACATTTGCTGTTGGAATATGTGCAAGATATCAAGCTAATCCTAAGGCTAATCACATGGAGGCTGCCAAAAAAATTCTGAAATATCTTAAAGGCACTGTGAATAGAGGATTATGGTATCCAACTGATGATAACCTTGAATTAACTGGTTACTCAGATGCTGATTATGGTGGATGTAGAATTGACAGGAAGTCTACTACAGGAACTTGTCAATTTCTTGGAAGTAAACAGATATCATGGTTTTCAAAGAAACAGACCTCAGTAGCAACCAGTACTCTTAAGCTGAATACATGGCTACAGGAAGCTGTTGTGCACAGATTCTTTGGCTTAGACAACAATTGAGGGATTATAAGATTATAGCCAATGAAGTACCTATATTTTGTGACAATAATAGTGCAATTGTTATTACACAAAATCCGATATTGCACACCAGATGTAAGCATGTTGATATCAGACATCACTTCATCAGAGATCATGTTGAGAAGAAGGATATCATGTTGGGGAATAAGTTGCACAGATCTATTCGGGGTGAATATTTAAATACAAATTTAATTCTTTAATTATTACTAGCATGAATTAATCCTATATTAAATCAAATAATAATCCAACAACATATCATGCATATAATAATTCACGTAAAACCTACGCATGCGGAATTCTACGAGTTTACGTGAACGTACCTCTTGGGATGGCAACGGTGTGGCTGAATAGACTAACTGTAAGGACTTCCCAAGTATTCCCTTAGCCCTCGTTCGACTATCCGGTGGAAGGATTCTTGTGAACGATTTAACAAAAGGAAAATAAATATGTTGCACCACCTTTGTGGATTTACTAATTTTTTCAGCACATGGAATTGTACTTGAGAGTGAAATAATCATCCCTTATTTATAGATACTAAGGTGGACGAAATTTTAGTGATAAATCAATGTGGGAAAACCTTTTCTTGACCTCCAAGAAATCTTGAATATATCTCCTATATTCTTTTTCCCATAATTATAATATTCCACAAAAATCCCACTTTCTCTATCATTATGGAATTTTCGAAATTTATGTGCAAGATTTCAAGATTTGGATCTTCTTGAATTTATGAGATATTCTTGTATTTCAAGAAATACATATCTTCCATAATATCTTTTCAAGAAAATCAAGAAAATCTTTCTTGCCCACTATATTTCAAAATTTTCGAAAATATCATCATGAATAACCAAGTGGGAGATTTCTTGAATTTAATGAAATAATCTTGTATTCCAAGAATACATATCTTCATTCCATAACAAAATTCAAAGAAAATCTTTCTCCCAACTTTATCCATAATTTTCGAAATATTCTTGGAAAAATAAGCAACATTATTTATTTTATTTTAATCACCTTTTTTAGTTAATGGACTATATGTTGGGCTACTTAGGGGGCCTTTAGGAGAATTAAGATTGAACCTTCTAATGGACCTTGAATATCTAATATTGAGCCACAATAAAATTCAAGCCCATAAATATTAATTAATCCCACTACATAATTAATATTGCACTATCCATCTTAACCCATATTACAGTCAATATGGCTCCCGATCATTATTTTCCGTGTTTAAGATTATCTAGCCCATTAATTAATTCAAGCCACTGAAATAGTTTTCCGTTAATTAATATCTTTTGTCCTTGGTCAAGGAACGGTTCAACATTATTATCCATACCGGAAACTAATTCCACTTGCAAGATTTGGTATGATAAAGCTTATGGGGCAAATCGAACAAGCATACTTGCACACGATTCTTCGTATTAAATCTTAGCAATCACATGTGACTAATAATATTGTCCAAGATAAAAAGTATTGAATCTCATTGATTCGCTACCCATGATAAGTCAAAGCAATAGTTACCAATCCCACGTGATCCTATTTAAGGGGCGAAGATTAAGAAATAACGAACCACTGGGGTCTAATTCTTCCTTGTTCAGTTCTGAAGAATTTATCCTCCTGTAGGTCCTATTCAGTGCATCAGTCATGCACTAGTGTAATCTCTTGGTCAAGACAAGCCAATCTGAGCCTTACACTTCAACCTTTCATGATGGGTTGGTCATTTCCATCTAGGTCGTGAATGGCGTACTTGTAGTTACAAGAGACTGTTAATTTAATCTTCTGTGATCTGGTATCACTAAAATAACTACAATGTAACACGTACGACTTATTGAACAGTTATGCACTAAATATATGTAACATTCAATAATATTTAAAGCATCAGTGATAAACAATTTATTTCAGTAAATAAGTCTGAAAATTCAGTTTCGATTATACAAAGTAAAAAGCATACTTTCCAGTATAATTCCAACAATCTCCCACTTATACTCAAAGTCTGCTTTTAAGTATACTACAACATGTCTCGCGTAGTCCGTGACATCTAATGTCACCTACACGAACCTAATAATTTCTCCCACTTATACTCAAAGCAGATTGGCAACGTTCTTGACACCCATTCCTTCCACATGTCTCTCGAATGTATTCAGAGGCAGACTCTTTGTGAATGGATCTGCTAGGTTGTCCTCAGACGCTATCTTTGCCACATCTATATCTCCTCTCTTAACGATATCTCGTATAAGATGGTATTTCCTTTCTATGTGTTTGCTGGCTTTGTGGGCTCTTGGTTCCCTTGAATTTGCAACTGCTCCGGCATTGTCACAACAAACAGTGATTCTGCTGGGCAAATTCGGAACCACATCTAAGTCCATTCGGAAGTGCTTGAGCCAAACCGCTTCTTTCGCTGCCTCGCTAGCAGCTACATATTCGGCTTCCATGGTAGAATCTGCGATGCATTTCTGCTTGACGTTCTCCATGTCACGACTCCTCCCCCAATGCAAAACACACTATCGAAGGTAGATTTTCTGGAGTCTACGTCTGATTGGAAATCCGAGTCCGTGTAGCCGATGAGGATTGGAGTATCTGACTGAAAAATCAACATTCTATCCCGAGTTCTTTTCAGATACTTCAGAATGTTTTTAATTGTCGTCCAATGCTCTTTCCCTGGGTTACTTTGATATCTTGCTACCATGCCTACGGCAAAGCAGATATCTGGTCTCGTACACAGCATTGCATACATAAGGTTTCCGACAGCCGAAGCACAAGGAATGCCTTTCATGTCATCTATCTCCTTTTGCGTCTTAGGGGACATTTTCTTGGATAGATGGATTCCAAGCCTGAAAGGTATGAATCCTTTCTTGGAATCTTGCATGCTGAAGCGTTTCAAGACAGTGTCTATGTATGAAGCTTGCGATAAGCCTATCATCCTTTTCTTGCGATCTCGAGTGATCTTGATCCCAAGGATGTGTCCGGCTTCCCCTAAGTCCTTCATATCAAACTATTTTGAAAGCCATGCCCTTACGTCTGATAACACCTTCACATCGTTCCCGATAATTAGAATGTCATCTACGTATAGTACTAAGAATACCAATGCAGTTCCGACACGCTTTTTATACACACAACTTTCAAACTCGTTTTGATCAAACCCATAAGACTTTATAACATGATCAAAACATTGGTTCCAAGCTCTAGATGCCAGTTTGAGTCCGTAAATGGACCTCTTGAGCTTACAAACTAGGTGTTCTTGGCCTATTTCAATGGAACCTTGGGGTTGTTGCATATAGATCTCTTCATCAAGACTTCCGTTGAGGAAAGCTGTCTTGACATCCATTTGCCAGATTTCAAAGTCGAAGTGCGCAACAATCGATAAGAGAATACGGATGGACTTAAGCATAGCTACGGGCGAAAAAGTTTCCTCATAATCGATCCCTTCTTCTGAGTATAACCTTTCGCCACTAGTCTTGCTTTAAAGGTTTCAACCTTCCCGTCCGGTCCTCTTTTCCTCTTATATACCACTTGCACCCAATGGGTTTGACCCCATTAAGTGGTTCGACTAGCTCCCACACTCTATTATGAAACATAGAACCCATTTCGGCTTTCATTGCTATTTGCCAAGAATCTGCATCCTTATCTTGGAGTGCCTCGTCATATGTCCATGGGTCTGGTTCATCTTGTCCGGGAATCAAGTCCGAGGTCTCTCCTATTCCCATGAATCTCTCGGGCTGTCTAACAACCCTCCCACTACGACGAGGCTCCGGTTGTGAAAGCGTATCGTTTGGTATATCATCTAGTACAGTTGGCACTGAGGTTTGCCCTCTAAGCTCATTTAAGGTAATCTCACTTCTGGGTTTTCTTTGGTTCATATAGTCTTCTTCCAAAAATCTAAAGTGGGTGCTGATGACCATCTTTTGATCTTCGGGACCATAGAACATACACCCTTTTGTTCCCTCGGGGTATCCTACAAACAACCTTAATTCTGATCGAGGATCCAATTTATCGGCTTCCTTGTCCAACACGTAGGCCGGACACCCCCAAATTCTCATGTGTCTCATACTAGGCTTGAGCCCGGTCCACAATTCTTTGGGAGTTTTGGGAACCGATTTGGATGGCACCAAGTCCAGAATGTAAGCCGCTGTTTCCAAGGCATGACCCCAGAACGACTCGGGAAGATCCGCGTAACTCATCATTGATCTAACCATTTCCAAAAGAATTCGGTTTCTTCGATCTGCAACCCCTTTTTGTTGAGGGGTTCCGGGTGCAGTGAGCTGGGATACAATCCCTTCATCAGATAAGTGGTTCAAAAACTCATCGCTGAGGTATTCGCCTCCACGATCAGATCGTAGAGACTTGATACGTTTTTCCATATGATTCTCTGTTTGAGCCTTAAAATTCTTTGAATTTCTCAAAAGTCTCAGATTTATGCTTCATAAGGAAAATGTAACCGTACCTTGAGTAATCATCAATAAAATTACTCATAACCTCCTCTTGCTTTGGTTGACATTGGACCACATACATCTGTGTGAACGATCTCTAACACTTCTTTGGCCCTATTCCCCTTGGCTCCAAATGCTCTCTTGGTCATATTACCCTCCAAACATGATTCGCAGGTTGGAATCGGTTCAACTTGGAGAAGTTCTAGTGAACCATCTCTCACCAACCTTTGGATCCTCTTTGGATTTATATGACCTAATCTTAGATGCCAAAGAAGTGTCTCGTTCACGTCTGATGAACGTTTTCTTTTCTCGGAAACAGTTGATGTGTTATAGGATACATTTCGTGAGTGGTGTGCACAGTTAATTGTATAGAGATCATTCATCAACGTTCCATGACAGATAAATTTATCAGAAAGAAAAATGGTAACAACTTTATTAAAAAGTAACCGAATATCCATCATAAAAGTTTAGAAACTTGAAAACAAATTCTTTCTAAAATCCGGAACGTAAAGAACATCTCAAAATTAAAACTCTGTCTTCAAAAGACAGATGCACTTCTCCCACTACTTCAACAGCCACTCTCGTAGCATCGCCCAGTGTGATGAGGACCTCACTCTCACTAAGTTTCCGGGTCCGCGTGAACCCCTGTAATGTGAAACAAACATGATTAGTGGATCCCTTATCCACCACCCACAAATGGGAGGCATACGCCGCTAAACAAGTTTCAACAACTAGTGCATGGGAATTACCTTTCTTTCCATCCCTTTTGGGTCTGGAACAGGTTGACCTCCAATGTCATTTCTCACCGCAGTTGAAGCACTTCCCCTTAGCTGGCTTGTTCACTCCACCATCCTTCTTCACCTTATCTTTGCCATTGGCAACACTTGAGTTCACTTGCTTGTAGCCTTTGTTCCTTTTCTTGTTCTTACCACCCCTTGGTCTAGAAGAAGAAGAAGGTCCGTTTGCCACCAAGGCTTGGCTCTTCTGCCCCAATATCGCCTCTGCCGAGACTAAAGCTTGCAACAGATCAGGCATCGAGAACTTCTGATTATTCATCTGGTAGTTCAACTTGAATTGTTCAAAACTTTTCGGCAGAGAGTGGAGCACAAAATCGATTTGGGTCTCGATATCGTATTCAGCACCAAGTACCTCAAGCTTATTAAGGTGAGCCATCATCTGGAGAACGTGCTCCCTTACGGGCATTCCCTCCAACATTTTCATAGAGAGCAAGTCCCTCATGGTGATCCGACGAGCCACACGTTTCGATGTTGAAAGATCGCTTTAAGACTAGTCATGATTTCCGCAATGTCTCAACGCTCGGTGTTGGTGTTGCAAACACATCCGACATAGAAGCCAAGATGGTACACTTTGCCATTTCGTTAGACCGCTCCCAACGGATACTCTTTCTTAACCGCTTTAGTGGACTCATCCGATGGTTTATCCGGTTTAGGTGTGGTCGTAACCCGCCATGGCTTTGTGCAAAGGAGGACAATAGTGAGTTTTCGATTTCAATCAACAAAATTTTCTCCAGTGAGCAAATTGTCTTTTAGTATATTGAATAGTGGATTAAAAGGTTGCGACATAATGAACTGAAATAAATAATAACATGCATAAGCACAAATATATCACAAGGTTCGATCACATGCATCATATTAAAATCTCAAAAAAAATATGAACATGCACCAGCCAACATCTTAAAACAGTTTAAATAAGCCACGTGGGGTGGGTCATTATTTAAACACATTCAAGCCGGTTACAAACAAGAACAGTTACAAACCTTTAATATCCAGATTAATAGTTGGCTCCCACTTGACCAATATAAAATTGACAGGGACTTCGGGGAAGTATATGCATATCAATTTTATACCTAAGTAATAACCATGATTAAATACAGGATTATTATTTCGCTTTGAACGAGCCTCGTGGGGAGGGTCATCGTCGCCACTAGTAATAACCCACAATCTTCCACTTGGAATTCATTCATGTGAAAGCTATCTTTTGACCGTCCCGTGGGGGGGATTTCTCCAAAAGAATTCACAAATAAATAAATCATGGAGGTCAAAATTAATTCAATTTTATTATCCGGAATAAAATTGTCAATTAATTATTTAAACATACTTAGTAATTTTAAAGGTGAGATTTTTCATTTGGGCAATTCTCATGAAAACACATTTAAACAAATTAAATAAAGCATAAGATAGCTCAAATAAATCAAGCAAAATAGAAAAATAAATATATTGGGCACAAATTATCCAATTGTCATGGTTTGATTTTTCTTGGCTTGATCTTGAAGAAACACCATCTCGAATTTCTCCCACTCGATCGTCTCGAAAAATACTTCATCTCGAAATGTCACGCTAAGCAGCTTGCAGTCGGGATGCACGCCCACATCCGGCTGGCCGCTTGGCCTAGACCAGCCTCAGCAACCTTGGCACCGCCCGCACAGATCTATTCGTGGTGAATATTTAAATAAAAATTTAATTCTTTAATTATTACTAGCATGAATTAATCATATATTAATTCAAATAATAATCCAACAACATATCATGCATATAATAATTCACGTAAAACCTACGCATGCGGAATTCTACGAGTTTACGTGAACGTACCTCTTGGGATGGCAACGGTGTGGCTGAATAGACTAACCGTAAGGACTTCCCGAGTATTCCCTTAGCCCTCGTTCAACTATCCAGTGGAAGGATTCTTGTGAACGATTTAACAAAAGGAAAATAAATATGTTGCACCACCTTTGTGGATTTACTAATTTTTCCAGCACATGGAATTGTACTTGGGAATGAAATAATCATCCCCTACTTATAGATACTAAGGTGGACAAAATTTTAGTGATAAATCAATGTGGGAAAACCTTTTCTTGATCTCCAAGAAATCTTGAATATATCTCCTATATTCTTTTTCCCATAATTATAATATTCCACAAAAATCCCACCTCCTCTATCATTATGGAATTTTCAAAATTTATGTGCAAGATTCCAAGATTTGGATCTTCTTGAATTTATGAGATATTCTTGTATTTCAAGAAATACATATCTTCCATAATATCTTTTCAAGAAAATCAAGAAAATCTTTCTTGCCCACTATATTTCAAAATTTTCGAAAATATCATCATGAATAACCAAGTGGGAGATTTCTTGAATTTAATGAGATAATCATGTATTCCAAGAATACATATCTTCATTCCATAACAAAATTCAAAGAAAATCTTTCTCCCAACTTTATCCATAATTTTTGAAATATTCTTGGAAAAATATGCAACATTATTTATTTTATTTTAATCACCTTTTTCAGTTAATGGACTATATATGTTGGGCTACTTAGGGGGCCTTTAGTAGAATTAAGATTGGACCTTCTAATGGACCTTGAATATATAATATTGAGCCACAATATAATTTAAGCCCATAAATATTAATTAATCCCACTACATAATTAATATTGCACTATCCATCTTAACCCATATTACGGTCAATATGGCTCCCGGTCATTATTTCCCGTGTTTAAGATTATCTAGCCCATTAATTAATTCAAGCCACTGAAATAGCTTTCCGTTAATTAATATCTTTTATCCTTGGTCAAGGAACGGTTCAACATTATTATCCATACCGGAAACTAATTCCACTTGCAAGATTTGGTATGATAAAGCTTATGAACCTCCCAAGGGGGCAAATCGAACAAGCGTACTTGCACACGATTCTTTGTATTAAATCTTAGCAATCACATGTGACTAATAATATTGCCCAAGATAAAAAGTATTGAATCTCATTTATTCGCTACCCATGATAAGTCAAAGCAATAGTTACCAATCCCACGTGATCCTATTTAAGGGACAAAGATTAAGAAATAACGAACCACTGAGGTCTAATTCTTCCTTGTTCAGTTCTGAAGAATTTATCCTCCTGTAGGTCCTATTCAGTGCATCAGTCATGCACTAGTGTAATCTCTTGGTCAAGACAAGCCAATCTGAGCCTTACACTTCAACCTTTCACGATGGGTTGTTCATTTCCATCTAGGTCGTGAATGGCGTACTTTTAGTTACAAGGGACTGCTAATTTAATCTTCTGTGATCTGGTATCACTAAGTTAACTACAATGTAATACGTATGACTTATTGAACAGTTATGCAGTAAATATATGTAACAATGAATAATATTTAAAGCATCAGTGATAAACAATTTATTTCAGTAAATAAGTCTGAAAATTCAGTTTCGATTATACAAAGTAAAAAGCATACTTTTCAGTATAATCTCAACATATCAGAATGGAGAAAATGCATACTGATAAACAGAGAGCTGATATCTTGACTAAACTGTTGGCTGAATCAAGATTTCAGGAACTATCAGTTGAATTAGGTATGTTGGATCCAGGTGAATAAGGCGAAGCTGAAAAATTGAAGGTTTTCAGATGCATGAAGTTTTTCAGGTGTCACTGAAAAACTCAGGATATCATAAGGGTATCACTGAGTCTTGGGAAACTCAGTAATCCTGAAGTTCAGTACTCAGGTTTATACTGACGTTTATCAAGGTCGAAACTCAGTAAGACTAATGGTTAAAATTAGTCTGAAGAAGTTATTGACTCATGCACCTCATTTATTGCCTAACTGAAACTCAGAAATCATTGGCAATAAATGATAAAACACCTGAGGAAATAATTGGGCGGGACGTTTGAAATTCTCGAGAAAAGTCAATGGTCTGCAGGAACAGTAATTAAATGCACTGTTCATTAATCACCAATAAGGATACAAATTGGCGATTTATACGGTCTAGTTGTCCTTTCAAATACCGGTTTTAGCCGTCTTTAATCTTGACCGTTGATTTCTTCATCTACGCAACTTTCCATGAATCAAGTTATATACCCCTTTTCAAACATCCATTAAAACCCTATTCCAAAAACTTCCATCTTCACAAAACACTCTGCATTCATAACTACATATTACCCAGAATCTCTTCTATCTCAAAACCCTTCACGAAAATTCTCCAAAAATTACTGCCACAATCTTTGACAAACTTGTTATCTCCAACAAACCATGCTATGAGAATGTCATTTCTCTAGAAAGTACAACAAATGCGGCACACGAGGAAGAAGCGGTGCACATGATCCGATTGGCCAAACTCACCTGCCTGGTCGCGAATCGCCCAGAAGCAGAATACACAAGAGAGGTAATCGAATTCGTAGCCAATATGCAACTTGTTGATGATGATTGCATTGATTCTAGGATTACCGTCTCGCATTTGTCTCATAGTATGAAGTATGTGGATTTTGTTAGAGAACTCTACATAATCCCTAAAAATTTAAATGTTGTTTATGAGTTTAGTGATAAAGGGGAGAATCCTACTTTGTACATGATGGGTAGGGAGCAAGGATATTTGGATAGGATTGTGTAAGCCCCTGTTAAACTTGAGGCCACATTAAACAAGAAGTATTTGAAACCCAAGTATCGGGTACTTCTTGATATTGTGAGTAGATGCCTCATGAGCAGGACTGGAAGTCTGGAACAAATTAGTAGGCCAAAACTGAGGTTGATGGCTGCTATTGAAGATTCTCCTTCCAAAGCATTTAAATGGTTGCAATATCTGATAACAATAGTCAGTGGTCAAGCTGATCATGTACAAAAAGAGAAGGATGGTACCATTGTGATCAAGAAAAGGATATTACACGCCACCAAGATTGCTTACATCTTGGAAACTTGCAAGGAAGAGGAAGATATCTTTGCAAAATCAAAAGAGTTTCCTACATCCAAAATAATGTTCAGATCAACCAAGAAAGGGATGAAAGGCAAAAAGGACAAACCTGCTGAGTCTCAGGAGGAGACTGCTGAAGAAGAAGATGAGGAAGAGGCCCCAGTGGTTGAATTAGTAAAGGAAACAAGGAAATCAGTTCAACAAGCCACTGAGCCAAGTGTGGAGGGGGACCAACAAGCTAGGGGGAAGACCCTACTGAAAGCAAAGAGGGAGGCTGGAGAGAAACTGAAAACTAAAGTCTTATCCCCGCCGAAAAGGAAAAGGCTTCAGACAATTGCTGAAAGAGAGGCTAGTGAAACTGAAGAAAGCCAACCTGAAATTCAGCAAGGTCTGAAATCACCACTCCAAGTGTTAGCACAGGTGGTGAAAAATATTGAAGACAAAGAGGTTGCTGAGAAGGAACATGTATTTTCTGAAGTAATGGAAACCTCCATTGCTAAAGACAAAATCTCTCAAGAAATCTTTACAGGTTCCCAACAACCTGGTAAAGATAGCCAAATACATATCCCACCCTCACACCCCTCAGAGCCAAATGAATCCCAGGATATTCTAAATCTTGATGTTTTACTTTCCGAACCATTCCTTGATCCATCTGCCCTACAGATTATCCAACCCACTGGGACAACCTTGCCTCCACCTCTACAGAAAGGTGAAGCTGAAGAAGCTGAGTGGAGAAGCAAAGGTGAAAGATTTGTCCTAGATAGATATCCTGAACTCTCTAAATTCCCTGACCTTCAGAATCTATTCATCAGACTAAGGACAACAGTCTACATCCTGAATCAGACCTTGCCAGACATGCTGAATATTGCTGCATTCAAAGGAGAAGAATGGTGGTATGAAGAAACAACAATTCTTACTGAATTTTCAGGATTCAGGAAGACAAAACTCAGGATGAAGGTCTCAGATTTTGATGACCTGGTTAAAAAGAAGATTGCTGAGAGGAAACCAAGTGGGACCGGAGAAAGTAGTGGAAAAGGACCTGAACCTGAAAAGGATAAGGATGGAGATGCTGAGAAAGGTCCTGAACCGGAAAAGGACACACATGATGAGAAGGATATTGAACCTGAGAAGGACACTCAAGCTGAGAAGGTCATGCCAGCTGCAATTACTGAAAATCCTCATACTGGAGATAGACCCCTTCAGGTACTTTTTGGCACTACTATTCATTATGCCAAAATTACTGAAGAACCTATCATTAAGTTTGCTGATTTTGGTATGCAGACTGAGGTTCAATCAAGCTATACATCTCAAGCTCAGATGATTGATCTGACTCCAATCTTGGATGAACTGAAGAAGGTTGAGCCAATATCTGTCAAACTTACACAGATGGAATTGATGATGGCTGATCAATCCAAGAAAATGGATGCTGCTTTGCATGAACAAGCTCAGACCATGGCTAAGTTGAGCACATCTACTGAAGTACAAGCAGTTCAGGGGGAAGTGAATGCTAAGGTTTCTGCTCTAGATACTCAGATGGGAGAAATATCCAAGAAAATATCTGAAGAGCTCAATGTTAAATACAATGAGAGGACAACCTATCTGGAGAAGAAGTTAGCTGAGAAAAATGAGGAGATGATCAAACTAGCTATTCAGGAAATGAGTTCATCACTCATGACCAAGATGACAGATCTGATGCATAGAGTTCTTGCCCAACAGTTTGCTCCACTATCTGACGAAGTATTAGTTGGCAAGAATGTCCTAAGGCGTATGGATGATGAGTTGGATGTGTTGGCTGGGGAAATTAGAGCCATTAACAAGGAACAGTTTCACATGGATGCTATTATTTCCCAGATTCTTCCAATTTATGATGCCAAAAAGGGGGAAAGGACTTCTCACTCAACAAAGGGTAAGTTAGATGAACATTTGAAGAAAACCCTTGAGAAGAAAGCTCAGCAAGAACTCAAAGCTCAGCAAGTTCTGGAAGCTCTGAAAGAAATTGAAGCAATTGAAAAGCTAAAGTCAGTTGAGCCTGAAGATACTGAGTTGTTCCAAACTGACAGAGAGATAACTCAGGAAGCAATGATACTGAGGAGATCAGAGAAGAGGGAAACTGAAACAAGCTTGACAACTGCTGCTCATGCTGTTGTTGAAACTGTTGATCCAAAAAGAGCTGAGAAGAGGAAGTCGGTTGCATTTGTTGAAGCTGAGAGAAAGAGAAAGAAAGTTGCCAAACCAGTACAGAGAAAACTGGTTATTGATTTTTCTGAACCTGAAGAGGATGAAACTCAGAAAGAGTCAGAAACTGAATCTGAGAAATTACTTCAAGAAGGGTTTGGAACTTATGATACAAGTACTCAGATTAAGGATTTTGACTGGCACAATAAGCTCATTGCTCTACGTGCTGAGAAATAGAAAAGACAGGCCATGTCTGTATCAGGAGCTGAACTGACCAGGAAAAAGAGGGAAGAAGAACAGAACAGGAGAGGAAGCCTCAAGAACTTCATGGGGAAGAGATGGGGCAAATCTAAGAGACAGACTAGAGTGAAGAAATGACCACACATTGATAAATGGATGCCACTCCAAATCAATGATGCTTGGGAAGAAGTCAAGAGAACCTTCTGGTTCAATCATGATATTCTGCAGGAATTGAGAGGAGGAAGCCCTGATCGAAATGAAGCCTTCCTAGAATATCTACTGACCTTTTATCCTGAATACTTACAGAAGTGGATAAACCTGGCTGATGAACACAATGTGTCTCTGAAGGCACCAGGTCAGTACAAGTACCCAGCACCTAGATTCAGTACAGGAGTCATCAATGAAGTTGTTATTGCCAAAGAAGTTGCTGAGTATGTTGCTCAGTTAGGACTGACAGGAAAACACCCAGAGATTATCAAGAAGAGAGATGAGCTGAAGAAAAGATACTATGGGATGTTCAATCTTGAAGTCCCTGATGATGAGGTGGAAGAAGATTGAAGACTTTTACTTTATATGTCTTTTTGCTTTTGAAAGATCATTGTAAGCTGTAATGACTATCTACTGATCAATGAACAGTTTATCTGTTATGCTCAAAGATAATATCTCATTATCTTCTTACATGTCTTTAACTATTTGATATGCCTATGTTTAAAATTATCAGGATATGCCATTTTGAACTGTAATAGATAACTGAAACCTGAGTATAGGTTAGGTTTTCTTAAATGTAACAAAATAGTTTTGGCATCATCAAAAAGGGGGAAATTGTTGGGAGATGAATTTAATAAAGAGTTTTGATTAAGATCCCAAACCCCTGAGTATGACATGTTCAGGATAATCTTGATAGTCTGAGTCAGGTTTCAGTATAGAATAGTTAAGATATCTGCACCATGTATAGTCAGCATATATAGATTCAGATAATGATTAGAACTGAAGACTCAGAAGATACTGAAGACACTGTAGTTACTGAAGACTCAGGAAGACCTGAATGTTCAGAGGCACTGAAGAAATATCTATCTGAATACATACAAAATTGAAAGAATAGATATTGCCCAAAACATTCAAGTGCAGACAAAAGGAACTAAAACTAAGTGTTGTTTAAGGTTGTCTCATTCAGAGAGATTGACCTAAAAGAGTCGTTTTTGTTTGTCTACATTCACTGAAGACAAGAACCAATCAGAGGAAGACAACACTGTACTTCACTGACACTGAAAGTGACAGGACACAAATAGGTTAGTAGTACTATGTTCCAGACTGCAAAAATTGGTGATTGGCTACATGGCTGCATATTACCTAAAACATGCAAGGGAGTGTTCAAACCCAAAAATAGTCGTTCATCAACAACCAGAAAAGAAAACTCTTGATGTTATCTCTTACAACTGATAGTTTTTCAGAGAGTGACCTTGGATAAGTTGCCTATAAATACCAGTGACCTTCACCATTGAGAGGTCACGGAAAATTACAGCAACTCAAGAGCTCATTCGTATTCTTACATATTGAAGCACTCGAAAACCCTATAATTTCCCAAGTGTTTCACATTGGAGAGAGCTCATTTCACTAAGCCTAGATTTGATAGATATATTCAAAACTTAGTAGAGATATCCTAGCCTTTGCATTTGTTCTTATTATAAAGGATATCTCACCCTAGTTGGAAATCAACCCAAACCCAAACCCTTTGATAAGGTAGTTTGAGTGTGTGTGATTTGTTGGTGAGTTAGAGTTGTAAAGAGTGAGTAAGTTTGCAGTTAGTCGTGTAAAACTCTAGAGGAGAAGTTAGTAAGCTACTTGTGGTAGTCTGAAAGCTTGTGTGTGTTGAGTTAGTAAGCTGCAGTGAGTCAGCCAGAAAACTCAAAGTAGAAAAGTTAGTAAGTTGTAGTGAGTCAGCCTGAAAGCTTTAGGAAGTGTGTTAAGGAATTTCTCTGAAGATCAGAGAGAGTGGACGTAGGAGCTTGAGTCTCTGAACCACTATATTTGCTTGTTGTTTGCTTTCTGTACTGCATTATATCTTTTGTATATTTTTCCACTGAAAGCATATTTCACTGACATTCAGTTGGAACCAATCCACTGAACTTGCATCAAATTGATCACAGCCTTAACCATTGATTTATTAAAGGAAGAAGATTTCCAGCAAGTTAAAACGAGTATAAACTTAGGGCCAACCATTCCGCACTCTTGATTAGCTAGAACAGATAGTTACCAAACTGAACTAACTCTACTGAGTATTCATTAAGATAATTATCTGATCCAAGCTTCTCAGGATCTCTGATAAAACTCAGGATCAGTTGGGCTAATCTGAAGCTCTTGAAAGTCGCCAGATCACTGCCTCGAGAGACTTTGACTCGAGTATGCGATTTTTTGCTTCTCAGGACAAAATTCTCAGGACAACCTGACCCTTCTGATCTCAGTAAGAATTTTTTTAAAAAATCACTATACACGTGTATTCCCCCCCCATACACGTGTGAGACTCGTTTACACCGGGACCAACATAACTTGATCCGGTTCTAGGGCCTAAAAGAAATACCCGACCCGTTTATTTTTTTTGGACATGATCACGAAAGGGTAATACTTTTTTAGACGATCATACTCTTTTAAGTGAAGCAGATCATATTGAGCTCGATTGATTTATGAATAAACGAATTACGAGTAGATGAAGGGGGTCTTTCAAACTCAATCTCATTCTTAATGCGTGTGAGGTTGGACATCATGGTGACATGCAATTACAACTTTGATTTCTTGGTTGGGAAGTGTTCCAATGGTGTTGCATTGTAATTATGAATTTATGATTAATGGATAGAATTTAAAATATTTATGTTAATGCTCTGTTGAATGAAAAATATTGGAATAATATGAACAAGAGTATGGTTTTTGTGTTAGGTCGTAAATGGGAAACGTATTTTGTCAATATATTCTCGATAATTTTTAATATTTGTAATCTTATCTAATATCGTAACGTGGAGATATATTTTTCATACCACCGTGGAATGCATATCAATTAGTTTCTTGTGTAAATTTAATCGAATATTTACGAGATTTTGAAAGATCTCGATAGGAAGCAAAAAACAATTATTATTGGTAACTAAATATAGGACAAATTGCAAAAATATTACTTATCTTTGCCACTTATTGCACTTCAAAGACCCAACTTTCAAATTTTACATTGCAAGTATCAAACTATCAATTTGTTGCAAAAAAAGGACTTGGGCAATTTTAAGAATTTTTTTTTTTTTTTTTGTTGTTAATTTGCATCTAACTTTTCTCATTCTCAACCCTAAATAGAAAAACAAGGTATTATGACAATAAAATTGTGTCGTTCTCAACGTTTTTGTTCTTTTCTAAAATTCACTCCTTTACATTCATGGTTAGGAGTGAAAATTTAACAAAAAATTAGGTATACCGCACTTATCGAACCGAAAAATACCAAAAATATCAAATTTTTCAATATACCATGAACTGCGGTACGGTATGGTAGTATGCATATTCTAAAATTTTGATATTGCGATATACAAAAAAAATTCAGTATTTCATTAAATTAATTATGTATACCGATATTTCGGTATGAAATAACATATCAAAATTTTGGAATGGCACGATATATACCGATACCGTGCAAAAATTATGTTACCGAAGTTTACTTTACGGTAGGTAACCATTTTTTTATTTATCGAAATTTGATATATTGAGTTCCCCCTCAATATATGACCTAGCTCTAAAGTACATCAGTTGTCTAACATGGTCCGCTATTTTCCTATCCGATCATCAGTCGACTAACAGGTTCAACTAGTCCTGTTACATGTGTTTTTGGAACTTTCATCAAAATTATAAATTTCCCAACAATGAGAGAGCAATATCCAAATTGGAACTTGATCCGGTTCCAGAGCCTAGAAGTAATGTCCGACCATTTAATTTTTTTGGGCATGATCACGAAAGGGTAGTATATTTTTTAGACGATCATAACTCTTACAAGTAAAGCAAATCTTATTGGGCTCGATTGATTTATGAATTAACGAATTAGGAGTAGATCAAGGGGGTCTTTCAAACTCAATCTCATTCTTCATGCGTGTGAGGTTGGACATCATGGTGACATGCAATTACAACTTTGATTTCTTATTTGTGAAGTGTTCATATCGTGTTGCATCTTAATTATGAATTTATGATTAATGAATAGAATTTAAAACATTTATGTTAATGCTCTGTTGAAAGAAAAATATTGGAATAACATGAAGAAGAGTATGTGATTTTTGTGTTAGGTCGGAAATGGAAAATATATTTTGTCAATATATTCTCGATAAGTTTTAATATTTGTAATCATATCTAATATCGTAACATGGAGATACATTTTTCATATTACCGAAGAATGCATATCAATTAGTTTCTTATGTAAATTTAATCGAATATTGACGGGATTTTGAAAGATCATGTTAGACAGCAAAAAACAATTAATATTGGTAACTAAATATAGGACAACTGAAGGGGTGGGGTGCAATAGGGGATGTGAGGGGGTCTGTTGGTTCGCATACGGGATGGGGTAAAAAAGGAGGAGGGTGATAGGGTGGGGTGTCATTGCAGTGGAGGAGAAAATGTTTGGGGGTGAGGGTGTAGGGGCGGAAGAAGGAGGAAAATGAAAAATTAGGTTGATAAAGATGAAGGAGGGTGTTCTGGAAAATTCACGGCTAGTGCACTAATCATCAAAGGGGTGTACTAATCCGAGTGGTGTATTTACTAAAATGAAATGGGCGGTGCAAATAACCTGGGCCTATATATAACGATACTATTATCTTTGTACACATCTGCAAATTGCAATCTACCATGGTTATTAATACTGCCCGTTTTAGTAAGTACACCTCTCAGATTAGTACACCCCCCCTAAATTCAAAATAATACCCCACTCCTTCCTCACTCAATTTTTCAGAATTAATAACGCGCACCCCCCCCAGAAAACAAGAATTACGATGCAACCCTAGATGCCACCACCACCACCGCACACGCCGCCGCCACTCGCCATCACCGCTCGCCGCTACCGCAAGCAGCCATGGTCACAGGTATTTTTTTTTTACACTTTTAAAATGTATTAGGTTAAATTTGTTCTAGGGTTGATGAACCGACACAAATTGTTGGTATTTTTAGTTTGAGTTCGAACCTAGGATTTTGTGAGATATGTCGAATCTGGTTTTTCAGAAATTGTTTTCGAAATAATGATCACTATTGAAAACTTTTGTCAAAAATTTTACCCGGTTTCTCGAAAGTGGGTTAAGATTTTGGAATTTTTTTTCGAAATGAAGACCAGTTTTTGAAAATTTATGTCGAAATTGTTAACCAATTTCGAACATGGTGTTTGAAATTTGGTTGAAATTTCGAAAAAAAAATTCGAAACTATGATCAATTTTGGGAATTTTCTGTCATCTTCAAATATTAAAAAGTGCATGTTGATTAGGTATTTCAAATGAAATGATGATGATGATTCATGACACAAAAGAAGTTACTGATTAGGTGAAAAAGTAGAACCCATGTAAATGATCATTAGATAGTTTTCAAATTATTTTGCTGAAATTTTAGTATAGTTTATTCTACCTCACACAAATATGATTACTTTTTTCAGATAATGATGATGAGAGGGGGTTCGCCCTACAGCTTCTAATAGAAGGAAAAAGGTAGTATTTAGTAAAAACAAGAGAAATAGGAAGATGAATACAATTGAAATAGGAGAACCAATTGCTCTCGAGGAAGAGGCAGTGGAACTGGGACATGAAAAGACAAAGGAAGTGGAAGAGGAAGAGGGAGAACAAGAGGATTTGAGAGGGGAAGGGGGAAATGGAGAAGAAGAGGAAGATGATTTGGAAGGGGAAGACGAAGACAAAGAAGGAGATAGTGAGGAAGAGGAAGAGGACAATGGAGATGGAGAGGAAGAGCCTGCGATAGAGGAAGAGTCAGAAAAAGAAGATGATATACCGAAAATAGTGTCTCCTCTGCTTCCGAATGATCATGTTGCCAAATACATCTATGAAGGAAGTGAACGACCCGTGCTAAAGTGTCACAACCATGTAGGCAAACTTCTTAAATGGAAGTTGGATGATAAAGATGTTGGAATTTAGAGGCACGTAAACACGTAATACATGCGCAGCGGAAATTAAAGTTCACCAACAATGAACAGTTAATTGCATATAGATTACAATAATCATAACGAGAAATCTTACAGTAACTCGAGAGCAGATTTTTCAACTATGGTATCCACGTAACCCCCGTTCACGAACTTGCACAGATTTGCCAGCGTTGAATCTGAGACGGAATTTGCTAGGAAAATTCCTATTCTAGATTTTATGGAGAGAATTTGAACAACGTTGTTTGTGAATTCCCAAGAGCTCATATATATAGGAAAGGCCCAGCTTAAATCTTAAGCTAACCAGATTGGGAAATAAAATCTCTAATCTTTATTTAAATAAATCTCTTAGATTTATTTCCCACATATAAAACCTCTACGGATTTAATTCCCATGTATATCAAATCTCTACGGATATAATTCCCATGTATATTAAATCCTATAATAATATTCCAAATATTATTATTGGGAATTCTATTTAATTAAATCCAATTTAATTAAACATTAATAATAATTAATTCCAAATTAATCTATTATTAATTAATTCTCCATAAATTAAATATTAAATCCAATTTAACATTTAATCAACCAACTATAATCCGCAAAAGGGAACTACTTGTTATGTGACCCATAGGCCCTCATATATCGAGCGATTGGTCAAACTAACAGTCTTAATTTAACCGTAGACAATAAATCAGACATTGTCAATATATGAGGTACGTTGCGAGAAACGTGCAACTACCTGTAACTGAAATATGGGTTATTACGATTTCCTCCTTTCATTCACGAATACTCGATTAAGCCTTGAACATGATGAAGTGTCTATTCAAATAACTTAATCAATTTATCTCAAATCACTAATTGATCATGTATGTCACACTTAGCCACAAAGTCTAAGTTGACGTGCATCGGCCGATGACTTTGATCCAATTATGATGAGAAGATGAGTATTCTCTCTAAATCCACTTTGAGGAATGAATCCTATTCTTGGCTCAACAACCATGCACATGTACTTCGTGATGAACCCAATCCAAGCCATATCTACACATGGTTAGGGTGCAAGCGTCGGTCATGATCAAAGTTCATCATCCCACACATGTCGTGCGTATTGACCTCAAGTCAAAGGAGTATCGCATCGCTCCCACTAACCTAGACACCCGTAGACACGTATAGTGGAAATACATCAAACAGTTTCTCAGATGGGTATATCAATACCCTCTAAGGTATTTGTGCATCCATCATGAGATACCTAGTATCTCGTAGTAAGTGAGATGTTACTACACTCTCTAAGAGTATGCAGATCGCACACCAATCTCCATTGTATCATCAATATCTCATTCTTGATGATCCTTGATCGGGGCTATTTGAGAATAATGCTTAAGTCATCTGAGTTCTCACAACCTCAATGACAGCAATGACTCATGGGAACACTTGCATGAATAAATGCAAACAATCAAACATAATATTCAAACAAGTGTATTGCCATATATTAGTATTAAGTGAACTATAATATTAAATCAAACTGAATATCATCGAGTATTATGTCCTTACAATAGATTGAGTTTAGGACACTAACACTAACAATCTCCCACTTGGACTAGAATCAATCACCTACATGTCAAAGAGGTGTACACCTCTTTGATTACACCTCTTTGAAGTGAATCAGACAGGGCATTTGAGGATGTAGAAGGGTTTTCATACCCAATTCCCTTCTTATTTGTTGTCGTTCAAAAATAGTTGTTCATATCCTGATCGGTTTTCGAAGATTTCATGAAAACCTGTATTTTCTTACGTAAACTATCCTCTGTTAATTTCAGACTCTCATGTAGTCGAAAGAGTTCATCAAACTTGGCTTGTAAGATTTTAAAATCATCAGCTTGCTGTTTATTGATAGCTAGTTGTTCCTTAATCTACTTCTCCTGATCAGAAGAGTTAGCTTTCAGAACTTTCAGTTCTTCAGTTATCTTCCGAAAGCGACTTCACCGATTTTAGTTAACCGCTCTCATCGACAAAGATTTTCCTTAACAAAAATTTCGAGTATTTTCAATCCTTAGCTTATCGTTTTCGGCTTTCAGTATCGTATAAGTGTCTACTGCGTTACAGAGATCATCAAGCAATTGCTCAGAATAGAGCTGCAAGTCAATCTCTCCAGCAGGTGTGCTAATCATAACTGGTGTGGAAACTGAAAGAGCAGAAGTGTTGGTCCTGGTGCTAACGAGTCTCACACGTGTATGGGGGAAAATACACGTGTTCAGTGATTTTTAAAATTTTTCTTTCACTGAGGTCAGATGTGTCAGGTTATCCTGATAATTTTGCCTTGAGAAGCACGGATTGCCCTGAGTCAAAGTCTCTTCGAGACAATGATCCCGAAATGCTTTCGTGTTTTTTAGATTAGCCCAACCGATCCTGAATTTATCGAGAGATCCTCGAGGAGCTTGGATCGAGATAATTATCTTCTCAACACTCGAAGAGAGTTAGTTCGATTTGGTAACTATCTGTTCTAGCTACTCAAGTGTGCGGAATGGTTGGCCCTAAGTTTATACTCGTTTTAGCTTTGCTGAAAATCTTCCCTTCAATAAAACATTGATTAAGGTTGTGATCAATTTGATGCAAGTTCAGTGGATTGATTCCAACTGAATTATCAATAAAGTCGACTTTTTCAAGAAAAAACATGCAATGATAAAAATGCAAAGATGAAAGCAAACAACACAAAGAATTATAGTGGTTCGAGACTCAAGCTCCTACATCCACTCTCTCTGATCTTCAGAGAAATTCCTTAACCACTTCCTAAAGCTTTCAGGCTAACTCACTGTAGTTTACTCACTTTTCTACCTTGAGTTTTCTGGCTAACTCACTGCAGCTTACTAACTCAAACACACACAAGTGTTCAGACTACCACGAGTAGATTACTAACTTCTTCTCTAGAGTTTTCTGGCTAACTCACTGTAGCTTACTCACTCTTTACAACTCTAACTCACCAACAAATCACACACAAACTACCTTAACAAAGGGTTTGGGTTTTGGGTTGGTTTCCAACTAGGGTGAGATATCCTTTACAATAAGAACAAATGCAAAGGCTAGGATATCTCTACTAAGCTTTGGATATTTCTTATCAATCTAGGCTTAGTGAATGAGCTCTCTCCAATGTGAAACACTTAGGAAATTCTAGGGTTTTCGAGTGCTTCAATTTGCAATAATACGAATGAGCTCTTGAGTTGCTTGAAATTTCCCGTAACCTCTCAATGTAGAAGGTCACTGGTATTTATAGGCAACCTTCACCAAGGTTACTCTTGAAAAACTATCCGTTGGAGGAGATAGTATCAAGGGTTTCCTCTTCTGGTGTTTGATGAACGCCTATATTTAGGGTTTGAAAACTCCCTTGCATGTTTTAGGAAATATGCAACCATGTAGCCAATCACCAATTTTTGCAGTCTGGAACTTAGTACTACTGACATAATTTAGGGTCCTGTCGCTTTTAGTGTCAGTAAAGTACAGTGTTGTCCTCCTCTGATTGGTTCTTTTCTTTAGTGAATGTAGACAAATGAAACGGCTCTTTTAGGTCAATCTCTCAGTATGAGACATCCTTAAACAACACCTAGACTTAGTTCCTTTTGTCTGCACTTGAATGTTTTGGGCAATATCTACTTTTCTGAACTTGTATCTTTTCCTCAGTTTTGTATGAATTCAGATAGATATTTCTTCAAATACCCTGAACATTCGTGTCGCTTCGAGTCTTCAAGAACTTCATCGGGTCTTCATAACTTACTTCGAAGTCTTGATAATTAGTATCTTCTCCTAACATTTATTCGATTTTTTTCGAATCATTCTGGATGAGTCCTTCAATATCTTCAGGAACTTACTGAGTCTTTCAGTTCTTTTGTCTCTTCTGAGTCTTCAATTCTACTGATTCTTCAGTTCTAGTGATTCTTCAATTACTCAGTATCTCCTGAGTCTTCGCCTTCAAGATCTTCAAAATATAACATGATCTATATCTCACGACTATACATGGTGCGCAGATAACTTCCTAACAATCTATATCAAAAACTCGACTCGATCTATCAAGATTATCCCTAACATGTCATACTCAGTGTTTTGGGATCTAATCAAAACTTCTTTATTAAATTCATCTCCCAACAATTTCCCCTTTTGAGGATGCCAAAACCATCTTGTTACATTTGAGAAAAAACTTATCTTATACTCGTGTTTCAGCTTATCTAAAAAAAAAAAAAAAACCCAACAATTTAATATGACATATCAAAGTAAATAATAGACATGTAAGAAGATAATGAGATATTATCTTTGAGTGCAGAAGATAAACTTTTCATTGATCAGTCAGAAAGACATTACAGTTTACAATGAAAAACTAAATCAAAAATACATAAGCATAAAGATTACAAATCTTCGGTCTTTTCTTCAATCTCATCTTCGAACATCTAAGTTGAACATCCCAAAGTATCTCTTCTTCGCCATCTCTCTTTTGATAATATCGGGGTTGTTTCCTCGTCACCCAAGTTAATGGCATATATCGATCAATTTCTTGAGAAATGGCAGATTCATTTACAAGGTCATTCTCAAACCTAGGAGTTGGATACATATATGGCCCTGGAGCTACAATCTGAGTATTGCCTTCATCTGCCAGATTGATCCACTTCTACAGATACTCAGGGTAGAAGGTCAGCAAATATTCAATGAAAGCTTCATTCCTGTCTGAGCTGCTCCCTCTCCATTCTCTCAGTATCTCATAATAGAACCAGAAGGTTCCCTTGATTTCCTCCATGCACATCATTGATCCGCAATGGTATCCATTTATCAATGTGCGGCCATTTGTAGGTCTTCTCAGTGCCTCTTCTTTTGCTGATGAACTTCTTGAAACCACCCCTTCTCTTATGTTCTTCTTCTTTCTTCTTTCTGATCAGAGGAGCACAAGATACTGAAGCAGCAGTTCTTTTTTCCTTTTCAACCTGCAGGCCCTTCAGAGTCTTCTTGGTATCAAAAGTCTCTGGTTGAGTTTCAGTTTCCTTTTCTGGTTCTTCATCTGATTCTTCAAATTCCATAATCAGCTTCCTCTGAGTAGGTTTAGCTACCTTCGCTCTTTTCTTCTTTTCAGTTTCAACAAAGGCAACTGCTTTTTACTTTATGGTCCGCTTGTTCTTTCTCCCCCTTTTGCTTGTTTTCAACCATCCTTCTATCACTCATTTTCTCGATTATTACTTCCTCGATCCGATCATTTGTCCGAGTGAAGGTAGGTTTCTCGGCTTTTCGAACTTCGGTTTTCGCCGGCTTCAATCTCACTCAAGGCATCCAAAATTTTCTTTTTCCTTCAAATTTTTTTTTAGCCTTTCTCTCCAAGGTTTGTGCCAACAACTCACTTAATTTGCCACCGGCCATTCCCTTTTTGGCACCATACCTTGGGAGAAGTTGAGTCAATCAAGATCCATATAGTATTGCTCCTTGCTCATATCACAAGACCGCCCCGCTAACCGATCATGCTCATCTTCTAGCCTCATCATGTAGTTTTTGGCCATTGAAAACTCATCCGAAAAGGGAGCAAACCTGCTTTGAGAAGACATCATGCATCATCTCTCTGCTATCTTGGTCATGAGCAGAGAGCCCATTTCTCAATTTGCTTTTGATCCTCGATCATTCTTCTCAATCACCTTGGCTTCAAGATAGGCGCTTCTTTCTTGATACATCCGCTTCATGTTGGCATTAAGCTCTCAGATGTACTCCATCAATCTTTCCATCTAATGTAGTTAATTTACCGACAGAGTTGTTTGAAGTGACGATGATGAACTCGTGTTCTCCATTTTCTCGATTTTGAGCAACCAGACTAACTCCATCCGAAGTCATCTTGTTCGTGAGAGTTGTTTGCGAGATGCCCGATGAAGAGCTTAAATTCTCAAGCTTTTGAGATTGACTTGCCAAAGATCTCTTCCATCCTCGCTCTATCTTCTTTAACTCATCCAGATTGGTGTGAAATCAACCACCGAGTTTGTACAACATTTTCCAACCGAATCGGTGTCTAAACCGAGCCTCAATCAGATATCATAAACATCGAGATTTAAGCTAGGTACTTCAAGAATTTCGCATAATGTATAACAAAGGCAAAAGGTACCAAGAATGCTAACTTCAATGAGAGGTTGTCCGATATCGCTTGTTCAAAGATCGATATCTGCTCCATCCGACTCTCGCCTTTCTTCTCTTTCAAGATTCATTCGAGGTTCCTTCTCCTTCTCGATTTTTTTTTTTCATCATCTCCCTGATCCTTATCTTTGTTTTGATCATGAGAGATGGAAGCATCTACTTCTTCAGTAGCTTTCTTTTCAGCTAGCTTCTTTTTCACAAGTTCATAGAAATCGCAACTTTTCATCCCGAAGCTTTGTCTTTCTGAAGCCCTCGAAACTCTCGCAACACAAAGACTTTCAAATTCCCCACCGGCCCTCTCCTCCGAATGAGGCAATATTCAAAGATTTCGTGAAGTGATTGATTCGTAATGTACACAAAGGGTTCTAAGTCGAAAGAAAGGATCCCGAGGGTCGATATCGCCGGCTAAATTACCTATCAAGAATGAATCGTTCCCCCTTGATGTGCCACTCAGTTTCTTCGGCCTCTCCCTTCCTCAATTTTGGGCTTTCAGGAGCAGTTGGCTTAGATTGTACAAGTTCTAGTGCTGATGGATCGAGAAATGGTTCATTCAGGAGCGCATCCAAATTCAAAGAAATTCCCCGAGGTTCAGATTGATCCAAGCCTCGAAATGATCTTTCTTCAAGAAGGATCTCGAGGTCCTTTGAAAATTTCCTGAGAAATTTTATCTGAGCTCAGAGAGGTTTCGAGTACCTCAGAGAAGACATGCTCCTCAGTTTCTTGCTCCTGCACATTTGTCACTACCTGAGCAAGAACCTGAAGTGGAGATTTCAACCCTTGTTGACCTTCAGGTTGAGTTTCTTCAGTTTCACTGGCCTCCTTTTCCGCAATTGCTTGAAGCCTTCGCGCTCGGAGCCAATGTTTTTCTTCTTCGGCTCACATTTCTCCATTTTAATTTGCATCGTAGCTTTCCCTAGCTTGTTTGGCTTCTTCATCGATTGTCTCAATTAGATTTAGAGAAGTCTATCTTGTTTCCCTGACTTGCTCCACCACTGTTGTATCTTCCTCAGTTTCCTCTTCGGCAGTCTCCTCCTGAGACTCAGTGTTTTTCTCTTTCTTTCCTCTCAAAGTCTTCTTCGTTGGTTTGAACATGATTTTTGACTTTGGAAAGGAAGTGGAATCGGCAAAAATGTCCTCTCAAAGTCTTTCTTTCCTCTCAGTGTTTTTCTCTTTCTTTCCTCTCAAAGTCTTCTTCGTTGGTTTGAACATGATTTTTGACTTTGGAAAGGAAGTGGAATCGGCAAAAATGTCCTCCTCTTCTCTGCACGTTTCCAAGATAAATGCAATCTTGGTTGCATGTAGAATTTTTCCCTTGACAACTACAGAGCTATTTACCTTCTGAATGTGTTTGGCTTGATCACTCACCACCTTGATCAAATAGTGCAACCAATTGAATGCCGTAGTAGGTGAATCTTCAATCGCCGCCATTAACCTTAACTTAGGCGTGCTTATCTGTTCGAAACTACCAGATCTACTCATGATGCATTTGCTTACAATATCCAACAATACTCGATATTTAGGCTTCAATTGCTTCTTATTCAAAGTAGCTTCAAACTTTACCGGATGCTCAGTAATTTTATCTAAATACTCTTGTTCCCTACCCATCATGTATACCGTAGGGTCCTCACGTCTATCACTTAACTCATATATGCCATTCAGACTCTTAGGAATAATATACAATTCCCTAACAAAATCCACATATTTTGTACTATGTTCCAAATGCAACACCGTAATCTTAGACTCTATGCAATTTTCTTCATCCAATTGCATATTAGAAACAAACTCAATTACCTCCTTGGCATATTCAGCATCTGGTTGATTTGCGACCAGACAAGTAAGCTTTACCATACGAATCATATGCAACGCCTCCTCCTCGTGAGTTGCATTGGATGTGCTTTCCATAGAAACAACATGTTCGTACCATGGTTTGTTGGAAATTGCGAGTTTATCGTATACAGAGAGTGTCATTTTTTGGTGATTTTGAGTGAAGGGTTTTTGAGATAATAGATTTCTGGGTAATCGAAGGTTTTGAAGCAGAGGATTTGTGAAGACGAAGGCCTTTTTGAAATAGGGCTTGAATGAGTTCTTTGTAATGGATATAGGATTTTGATTTATGGAAAATCGTGTAGATAAAAAAATCGACGGTTGAGATTAAACACCGGCTAAAATGGGTATTTGAAAGGACAGTTTCGCAAATACTTAGCCTCAAATTTATCCTTTTTTGGTGATTAATGAATAGTGCATTTAATTACTGTTTCTGCAGATCATTGACTTTCCTCGAGAATTTCAAAAGTCCCGCCCAATTATTTCTTCAGGTATTTTGTCATTTATTGCTAATGATTACTGAGATTCAGTTTTGGACAATAAATGAAGTGTATGAGTCAACAACTTCTTCAGACTAATTTTCTCCATCAGTCTTACTGAGTTTTGACCTTGATAAAATGTCAGTAAAATACTGAGTACTGAACTTCAGGATTACTGAGTTTCTCAAGGCTCAGTGTTCAGGACTCTCAATTTTATCCTGAGTTTTTCAGTAAAACCTGAAGAACTTCATGCATCTTAAAATCTTCAATTTTCCAGATTTGCTTTATTCACCTGTATCCAACATTCCTAATTCAACTGATAGTTCCTGAAATCTTGATTCAAATTAAAGGTTTAGTCAAGATATCACTCTCTTATCAAGATAAATTTTCACCATTCGATGTCTTTCTTTTCAACATGATCTCCGGCGAAGTGATGTCCGATATCAACATGCTTACATCCGTGTGCAATATCGATTTTGTGTAATAGCAATTGCACTATTATTATCACAAAATATAGGTACTTCATCACATAATCTTATAATCCCTCAATTGTTGTCTCGAGCCAAAGAATCTGCACAACAAATTTTCTTGCAACCATGTATTCAAATTTCTAATGAAGTAATGGTTGCTAATCGAGGTCCTGCTTTTTTGAAAACCATGATATCGGTTTACTTCCAAGAAATTGATAAGTTCCTGTGTGGTAGACTTCCCAAATTCTACATCCTCCATAGTCCGTGATCCAATAACCGCCTAATTCAAGGTTATCATCACCGATACCATAATCCTCTATTCACAAAGCCTTTAAGATATTTCATAATCTTTTTGGCGGCCTCCATGTGACTAGCCTTTTAGAATTAGCTTGGTATCTTGCACATATCCCAACAAAGAAATGTTATATCAATGCCGCTTTGCGGTGAGATATAGCAATGATCCAATGATCCATCTATAATCAAGGTGATTTATCGATTTGCCTTCGTGATCGATCCATCTTGTAGTTAGTATTCATAGGAATTTAAACCGCATTGCAATTATGTACACCATACTTTGCAATCGATCTCTCGTGTATTTTGCTTGATTGATGAAAATTTCTTTCCTTAGTTTGTTTCACCAAGTCCAAGAAAGAAATTCATCTCCCCATCATCGACATCTCAAACTTTCCTTTCATCGGTAGAAAACTTTTCACACAAATTGATGATTTGAGATCCAAATATGATGTCATCTACATAAATCTGAACAAGTAAGATGTCTTTCCCGTCTTCTATCCTGAACAGAGTCCTATCAACAATTCCTTTGATAAAACCATGGTCAGTAAGAAACTGAGAAAGGGTATCATACCATGCTCGGGTTGCTTGCTTAAGACCATACAAGGCTTTCCTGAGCCTGTAAACTTGGTCATTCTATCTGAAACTAGGAGGTTGTTCCACATAAACCTCTTCCTTAAGCACACCATTCATAAATGCACTTTTCACATCCATCTGATAGACTGTGAATTTCATGTGGGCAGCATATGCAAGAAACAATCTGATGGCTTCTAGTCTTGCAATAGGTGCAAAGGTTTCATCATAATCCAAGCCTTCTTCTTGGGAATAACCTTGTGCAACTAGTCTTGCCTTGTTTCTCACAGTGTTGTTGTTTTCATCTCTCTTATTCTTGAACACCCATTTAGTTCCAATCACATTGTGCCTCTTAGGTCTGTCCACTAGCTCCCAAACTTCATTCCTTGTGAATTGATTCAACTCTTCTTGCATAGCCGTAATCCATAATGAATCTTGTAGAACGTCTTCAATTTCAGTAGGTTCTTTTTCGATAGGGAAGCAAATGTAACAAAGCACTTTCTCCATGGAACCTTCTTGTTTTGACATCTTCCCGATAGATAACCCACAATCTGACTTGTAGGATGACTATCCAACCATTTTCTCCCCGGATGTTCCCTTTCAAAGAGTATCCTCAACATCGTAAATGTTAGGTTCAGTAGCTTCATCAAATTCAGGAACAATGAGAAAGGAAAGGAATCATCTTCCTCAGGGATATTCTATTAAGAACATTGTCGAGACATTTGTTCCCCTTGGTTGATAGATTCAGAGTTTGCCTCACCGACCTCATCTTCATCTGCATTACATACCGAGTCCTGAATCGGTGTATGTTCAGATTGATCGCCTTCAAAGATGGTTGGCTTTCCTTCAATGGAGAATTTTCATCCCGAGTCTCACCATCCCGAGTTTTTCCATCCCGAACTTCTTTGTTCGAGTCCGATTCACTCCATTCATAGAAAGTGACCGATTTCTTCTTCTTCGTGTTCGCAGGACTTCTTTTTCAAGCTAAGTCCGGTGATTCTCTTGGTCGGGCTTCTCGAAGTCATGTTCCCGCTTTTTCCTAACATAAGTAGATTCATCAAAAACAACATGAGGTGTTTCTTCCACAATAATAGTCCCCACAAATGTAAACTCAAGGTTTTACTAACTTCGTAATATCCTAAGATATCCCTTCATCGCCTTTTGCTATCAAAAGTT
The DNA here is from genome assembly GCA_037126765.1 of Stenogyne calaminthoides. Lineage (NCBI taxonomy): Eukaryota > Viridiplantae > Streptophyta > Magnoliopsida > Lamiales > Lamiaceae > Stenogyne > Stenogyne calaminthoides. The sequence goes on along the minus strand of JBBCBC010000002.1, from coordinate 14,540,977 downwards.
TTCAACCCGATCTTTACCATTATTGTGTATGAAACATTTGCAACCAAACACACGAAAGAAAGAAACAAGAGGCTTCCTTTCATTCCACTGCTCATATGGAGTTTTTCCTTGATTCTTGGTCAGCATTGATCTGTTCTGAGAGTAGCATGCGTTGTTGATAGCTTCAAATTTCAAAAATCTCTTAGAATATCACCTTCAAAGAATCATTGTTCTTGCGCAAATCTTTCGTAGTCCTATTTCTTCTTTCAGCAACACCATTTTGTTGTGGGGTCCTTGCAGCTGATGTTTCATGAGCTATTCTATTTGCTACACAATAATCAAATATAATATTATTGATAAATTCAGTTCATTTAACTGATCTGATCTTGACCACACTCAGATTCTTTTTCAAGATCGAGCTTTTTCAAGAGTTCATGCGCTTTTGTTCGAGTCTCTTTCTTATCGAAAAGAAAATGACCCATGTGTATCTAGAGTAGTCATCAACTACCACAAGTGTGTATTTCCTGCCATTAGTGCTCACAGGTGTTACTGGACCAAAGAGATCCATATGTAACAGTTGTAGTATTCTATCAGTAGAAACATCTACTTTGCTTTTGAAAGATGCTCTGATTTGTTTTCCTTTCTGACAAGCATCACCATGATCTTTACTGAACACTTCATTGGGTAACCCCCTCACAAGTGCTAATCTTGCAAGTTTGTTCAGGGTTTTGAAGTTTAAGTGATTCATTCTTTTTTGTGCCACAAATAATCGGGTATCGCTGGAACTTTTTGCAACCAAACATGTATCTTTAGGAGTTGAACTCCAATCAAAGAAGATACACATTTTTTTTCTAGTACCAACAAGAAAATTTTCTCGTGAAGCATTGTCTTTACATAACATAAGTTCTTTGAGAACTCAACACCTAATCCTTTGTCACAGACCAATGATGGAAAGCAAATTATGCTTTAGACCAAACACATATGAAACACCATGGATATGAACAGAAATCAACTTCAAGAGTTCCATATCCTTTAGTTTGTCCTTTGAGTTGTCTCCAAATGTGATATGAGGGCCTTTTTGCTCAACATAGTCAAGTGAGTAATTGCTTATATCCTCGTCATATGTCTTGAACATCCACTGCCCAGATACCATACAAACAGAGCCAATTCATTTCCACTCATCGTATTATGTTGTTTTCATTCAAATTTTAGTGCCCTTTTCCTTCACCCAAAAATGTGATCGCTTCTAGGTACCCATTTGGTGTAGGGTCCTACCAAAGTTAGTTGAGACTTTTTGAACCCAAATCGCCTAACAACTCTAATTACTTTAGAGTGGTTGATTTGTCTCCCATAAACATCTACATACACATTCACCACCCTAGGTGCCTTGGCAAGATTCTCAGGCATGAAAGTGCCAAATTTTAGCATGAACATGAGCCTTAGAGTTCTTCTTGGGTTCAGCCTTTTGCTCAAGTGCTTTGGGCTTTTTGTGCACCGGGTCTCTATCTGCTGACTTGGGTTCAGTGGAACCTTTACCCTTAGGCAAGTGGGGTTTAGGGTTGCCCTCAGATCAAATTGGGGTCTTTCATTAATTGAGGACTTGGTCTTTTTCAACAGAATATCTCTGCTGAGTGTTTCTCTTCTGAAAATTCCTCTGATGGTTCAGTGCAGATCTCTTCAGGTTGGTATTCTTAGCCTGAGGATTTGAAGTACTGGCCTGAAAATTTCCTACTGAGTGTTCAGGTTTTCTAGCCTTTTCCTGAGGTTTGGGCTTTCTTCCATGAACCTTCAGTTTTTCTGAAACCATAGGTCCTTTACCCTTGTCTAAAACCTTGGGTTGTTCTTCAGTGAGAAGATTTGATGCCACTGGTTTAACAAAGACAGTCTTGATGCTACTAGAAGCAGCATTTAGAAGACCTTGTAAGGTTCCCCCTGGATTATATCCCAATCCAAATTTTATAGTAAGGCAGTGTCTTTGATAACTCTGAATTTCATCTATCACTTTAGATGCAGAATTCAATAGAGCTAACTTTCTCTGCGCACTATCCTCATATTTCTTTAGAGTCTCATGCTTCTCAAAGAGGTCATTGAACTCAGTTCTGATAAGCTAAATCTCTTCAGTGAATTACTCTAATTTTCCTTTCAGGATTTCTATCACCTTCTCCTTTTTTGAGAGTTGTACTTTCAGAACATCTAGTTCATCAGTAGTTCCCATCAATTGAGAAGTGATCTCAAGATATTAGAGTCTTTCCACTTCGCATTCTTAGCGCCAGCCTTTATTCTCGCTTTTGATTTTCAAAGGAGCGCTCTTGTAACACAAAATAGTCCTTCATAAGATTCTCAAAATAATCCATCAGGTCAAAATTACTGTTTACGGTTGAACTTGAGAACTCATGTGCTTGTGTAGGAGCAACAACAGAGATAGAAAAATTTACCTCCTCCATGTACCATAAGACCAACATCATCACCGCTACTATCTCGAGAATATCTCATCCGAGGAACTCGGATCCTTCTTCGATTGTTCTCCTTCCTCAAAGAATCATAGCCTTTTTGTCGAGATCTTCTTGTCTCTCTCGCTTGTCTTTCCTTTTCTTTTTTAAGACTCACCAGATAATCATATTGAAAGTGACCTTTCTTTTGACAGCTTATAAGATCTGCTGGCATCGCCATCCCGATCACTTTCCTCCTTGGTCTTGGAGTCCTTCTTTTTGGATGATGATCTTTTTCACCTTTGGGTCCTTCCTTTCTCAAGTGTATCCGCCCTCGACTTCCGAAGTTTCTCTTGTACCGTGATTCCCCGTAATATTTTTTATATTTCCCATATCCGCTATTGAGTATTTCAAACCTCATTTCCATCAAGATTAGCTTATCCTCCCGCTTCATCCCCGATTTTTGGCAAGTGAGTTCTCGACTCTCTAGAGTTGCATGATTTCTTGGCTTTGAAAGTCACATTCTTGCTAGATGAAGAATCATCTTTGTCATTTTTTTAGTTTTCTTGTCAATCACAAACTCATAAGCTTTCGATTCAGAGAAAACTTGTTGGTATGGCATGGAATCAATATTTTTGGTGTTTTAAATCACCACAAAGATATATATCTCATTTCTTAGATAATCCTCTAAGAATTTTCAAACCACTTCTCTCCTGGGTATCTTTTTCCAAGAGCATTCAGATCATTCATAATGCTAGTGAATCGACTTCAAGTTTGTCAATGGATTCACCATCTTCCATTTCAAAGCTATCAAACTTTCCAATAGCAATGTAAAGTTTGTTTTCCTTAATATGATCTGTACTTGACACATAACAAAAAGTGTGTCACATATTTTCTTTGCGCTTCACAATGAGAGATCATCCCCATAACACCATCATCAATAAAGTGATATACAAAGTATCTTTTAGCAATGTAGTCCAGATTGACTAACTTTCTCATCATCGAGTAAGTTGATCATCGCTTTTTGGAAATTCATCTCGATCATTCCTTTCAAGATCGCGATTCTCGATTCACAACAAGAATTTGAATGGTCCTTCGTAAACCACTCTCCACATTCTTTTTCATGTTTTGAATACGATGAGCCTCGCATTCTCAATCTCCAAAGATCGAGCTCTCAACGGAGAACATAGGAAGTTTCTTAGAAAGGCATGATGATCGAGCCTTGTAAGATATCAAAGAAATAGATCTATTCAGTAGACCACCAAAGTCTTTCAGCAATTAAGACTATGGCTACCAAAGCAAGTGGTCAAATGAACCAACGCTCCGATACCACTTGTTGGTCCCGGTGCTAACGAGTTTCACACGTGTATGGGGGAAAATACACGTGTTCAGTGATTTTTAAAACTTTTCTTTCACTGAGGTCAGATGGGTCAGGTTATCCTGATAATTTTGCCCTGAAAAGCACGGATTGCCCAGAGTCAAAGTCTACTAAGACAATGATCCTGAGTTGCTTTCGGAAGCTTTAGATTAGCCCAACTGATCCTGAATTTATCGAGATCCCGAGGAGCTTGGATCGATAATTATCTTTTTGGCGAGAACACTCAAGAGAGTTAGTTCAGTTTTGGTAACTATCTTTCTATCTACTCAAGTGTGCTAATGGTTGGCCCTAAGTTTATACTGCTTTTAAATTTTTGTCAAAAATCTTCCCTTCAATAAAACAAAGGATTAAGGTCGTGGATCAATTTGATGCAAGTTCAAGGATTGATTCCAACCAAATTATCAAGAAAGTCACTTTTCAAGAAAAAACATGCAAATGATAAAATGCAAAGATGTAAAGCAAAACAACACAAAGAATTATAGTGGTTCGTAGACTCAAGCTCCTACATCCACTCTCTCCGATCTTCGAGAAATTCCTTAACCACTTCCTAAAGCTTTCAAAGCTAACTCAATCGTAGTTTACTCACTTTTTCTACCTTTTGAGTTTTCTCGCTAACTCACCGCAGCTTACTAACTCAAACACACACAAGTGTTCAGACTACCACGAGTAGCTTACTAACTTCTTCTCTAGAGTTTTCTGGCTAACTCACTGTAGCTTACTCACTCTTTACAACTCTAACTCACCAACAAATCACACACAAACTACCTTAACAAAGGGTTTGGGTTTTGGGTTGGTTTCAACTAGGTGAGATATCCTTTTACAATAAGAACAAATGCAAAGGCTATGATATCTCTACTAAGCTTTGGATATTTCTTATCAATCTAGGCTTAGTGAATGAGCTCTCTCCAATGTGAAACACTTGGGAAATTCTAGGGTTTTCGAGTGCTTCAATTTGCAATAATACGGATGAGCTCTTGAGTTGCTTGAAATTTCCCGTAACCTCTCAATTCTAGGGTTCCTGTTGGGGAATGGGTTGCACAGATCTATTCGGGGTGAATATTTAAATACAAATTTAATTCTTTAATTATTACTAGCATGAATTAATCCTATATTAATTCAAATAATAATTACAACAACATATCATGCATATAATAAGCCACGAAAACCCACGCATTTTAATCTACTAAGCCAAGTGAACGCATTTCCTCGTGATGGCAAAGGAATACGGTTGGATCTGACTAACCAAAAGGACTTCCCAAGTATTCCCTTAGCCCTTGCTCAACTATCCGTGGAAGGACACTTGTCGAACAATTAACAAAAGGAAAATAAATTATGTTGCACCACCTTTGTGGATTTACTAATTTTTCCAGCACATGGAATTGTAGTTGGGAATGAAAGAATCATCCCCTATTTATAGGAGGGGAGTGGTCGATTTTTTCAGTGGAAAAACAATGTGGGAAAATACTTTTCTTGATCACCAAGAAATCTTGAATATATCTCCTATATTCTTTTTCCCATAATTAAAATATTCCACAAAAATCCCACCTTCTCAAATTATGGAATTATTTTCGAAAATATAGTCTTGCAAGAAACCAAGATTTGGATCTTCTTGAATTTATGAGATATTCTTGTATTTCAAGAAATACATATCTTCCATAATATCTTTTCAAGAAAATCAAGAAAATCTTTTCTTGCCTATATCTTCAAATTTTCGAAAATACTATATAGATAACTGTGGGAGATTTCTTGAATTTAATGAGATAATCTTGTATTCCAAGAATACATATCTTCATTCCATAACAAAATTCAAAGAAAATCTTTTCTCCCTACTATATCTATAATTTCGAAATTTATATGGGAAAAATAAGCAACAATATTTATTTTATTTTAATCACCTTTTTTTTTTTTGCTTATTGGGCTATATGTTGGGCTACTCAGGGGGCTTTTAGAGAATTAAGATTGGACCTTCTAATGGACCTTGAATATCTAATATTGAGCCACAATATAATTCAAGCCCATAAATATTAATTAATCTCACTACATAATTAATATCAGATTATCCATCTTAACCCATATACACCAATAATATGGCTCCCGGTCATTATTTTCCGTGTTTAAGATTATCTAGCCCATTAATTAATTCAAGCCACTTAAATAGCTTTCCATTAATTAACATCTTTTATCCTTGGTCGAGGAACGGTTCAAAATTATTATCCATACCTGAAACTAATTCCACTTGCAAGATTTGGTATCATAAAGCTTATGAACCTCCCAAGAGGGCAAATCAAGCAAGCTGCATTTTGCACACGATTCTTTCAGATTAAATCTTAGCAATCACATGTGACCAATAATATTGCCCAAGATAAAAAGTATTGAATCTCTTTGATGCGCTACCCATGATAAGTCAAAGCAATAGTTATCAATCTCACGTGATCCTATTTGAGGGATAAAGGTTAAGAAATAACGAACCACTGAGGTCTAATTCTCCCTTGTTCAGTTCTGAAGAATTTATCCTCCTCAGAGGGTCCTATTCAAAGGCATCACCATGCACTAGTGTAATCTCTTGGTCAAGACAAACCAATCTCGAGCCTTACACCTCAACCTTTCGCGATGGGTTGTTCATTTCATCTAGGTCGGAATGGCGACTTTTTAGTTACAAGGGACCGCAATTTAATCTTCTCGTGATCCGTATCACTTAATTAACTACAATGTAACACGCATTTAATTATTGAACAGCTTATGCAAAGAAATATATGTAACATTCAATCATATTTAAAGCATCAAATGATAAACAATTTATTTCAAGAATAAGTTCCGAAAATTCGCTTTTGATTATACAAAGTAAAAAGCATACTTTTCAAAGATAATCCCAACAGCTTCTCATCCGGTGTTTGATGAACGGCTATATTTAGGGTTTGAATACTCCTTGCATATTTTAGGAAATATGCAAATATGTAGCCAATCACCAATTTTTTGCACCGAACTTAGTACTAATCGACATAATTCAGTGGTCCCGCTACTTTTATTGTCGGTAAAAGTCTTAAAGGTTATCTTCCTCCGATTGGTTCTTTTCTTCAAAGGAATGTAGACAAATAAAACGGCTTCTTTAGGTCAATCTCTCAAGATGAGACATCCTTAAACAACACCTAGTGCTTAGTTCCTTTTGTCCGCATGACTTGAATGTTTTGGGAATATCTATCTTTTTTTGTTTGTATCTTTTCCTCAGTTTTGTATGAATTCGTTGATAGATATTTCATCCCATGGCTCAACATTCAGTCGATCTCGAAGTCTTCAATAATTCTTCAGTCTTCAACAATTTAGTATCTTCCGAACATTTATTCAAGATTTCTTCAAATCATTCCGGGTTTATCGAGTCCTTCAATATCTTCGTCCCTTAATGAGTCTTTCACCAAGACCCTTCTTCCGAAGTCTTAACAATCAATTCTTCGCGGATCGATTCTTCAATTACTTCAAGATCTCCCCGAGTCTTCGCCTTCAAGATCTTCAAAAATATAACATGATTTATATCTCACGACTATACATGGTGCAGATAACTTCCTCGAATAATCTATATCAAAACCCGACTACTTATCAAGATTATCCCGAACATGTCATACTCGTGGGTTTTGGGATCTAATCAAAACTTTTTATTAAATTCATCTCCCAACAAATATAAAATCTTCCTATGAGTCATAAACACTTCCTTATCAATGTCTCCATTGAGGAAAGTTGTTTTGACGTCCATCTGTCAAATCTCATAATCATAGTGTGTTGCTATCGCAATTAAAATTCAATGGACTTGATCTTTTGCAAATCGGGAGAAGGTCTCATCATAGTCAATGCCTTCGCCGACTATAACCCTTCACTACCAACCTAGCTTTGTAGGTTTGTACTTTGCCATTTGCATTGGTCTTGCTCTTGAAGATCCAATCGCAACATACGGGTCTAACCCCTTCAGTAACTCAACCAAGTCTCGCACTTGATCATGACATCGAGTCCATCTCTCCGATTTCATGGTTTATGCCACTTCCCTGAATCAATATCCGATATTGCTTCGTAGTAAGTATTAGGATCGCCATCAACATTATCGAAGTTCCTCCAAGAGGTAATCGTGATCTAATGGGCGGATTACGATTCCTAATCGACTTTACTTGAGTTAAGGGTTGTGCAGTCAGACATTCCGATAGTGAAAATTTTTGTGGTGCATTGATTTCATCAATGTCCGGAGAGTCCTCAAGAGCTACACTTTCAGATGCCTCTTGGGGAGAGTTTGAACTATGTTGTTCTCATTCAAATTTTACTTTGAGGTTCTCAGACCGCAAGCATACTCCAATTACGCCCCCAACTTCTTTCAAAAGACTATCACCTAAGGAAAGACTCCCACCGTGAAAGTCGTTGAATGCTCCCACCGATTCCTTGTCATGTCTTTGACAAGATATCGCCTCTTTGTTAATTTGTGGTTCTTGAATTTCTTCAAGTTCTATCACCACGACCTTGTTCCTAAAGACATAGTTTCTTCGAGGAACTAGGTCCTTGTAAACAATCACCGATCGCTTTCTAAGTGATAGAAGCAATATCCTTTAGTTTCCTTAGATATCCCACAAAGTAACCCTTTTTCACCTTTTGATTCCAACTTGCCTGTAAGCATTCTTTTCACAATCACGGGCAAACCCCATGTTTGATATGTGTAAAAGTTAGCTTTTCACACACCATAGTTCACATGGTGTATGCTCACCCGATTTAGATGGAATCCTATTCAGAATGTAAATTGAGGTTTGTAACGCGTATCCCCATAAGAATGTCAGAAGAGAGGAAAAGCTCATCATGGACCTTACCATGTTCGGTTTCTTTTCTCAGACACACCATTCATTTGAGGTGTTCCGGGAGGAGTCCATTGTGACTGGATTCCACGTAACTTCAACTAATCAATAATTTCATGGCTAAGGTATTCACCTCCTCAATCTGATCGAAGAGTCTTGATACTCTTACCAAGTTACTTCTCTACTTCAACCTTAAACTCTTTGAATTTCTCAAAAGATTCGAATTTGTGTTTCATAAGATACACGATCAGATCCCGAGAAATCATCAGTAAAAGTGATGAAATATCCTAAGTGACCCCTAGCTAGAGTGGGCGATGGTCCACAAACATCGTTGTAGATCAACTCTAGAACTTCTTTGGCATGCACCCCTTTCCCAGAAAATGGTCTGTTGATCATCTTGCCCATGAGACAAGATTCGCAATCTCCATAAGACTCAAAGTCAAATGGGGTTAAGTAGTCTAACTTTCTTAACCTTGCAATTCTTTTTTTCGCTTATATGATCAAGTCTATAATGCCATAAGTAAGTCGGGTTTTCATGATTACTAAGTTTGAGTCTTTTATTTTGTATATTAAGAACATCATATCCATAATGCAATAAATACATATTGCGAGTAATAGAAAGAACTAGATGACAATTATTAAGTTCTAATCTAAAACCAAATGGTAAGTCTAACACATAAGTCCCCACACGCTCACCTAGTAACTCTTTAAAGCTTCATTTCCACGCGGTAAGACGACTTCACCCACCTAATAATTGTCATATGACATATGAGCCCTTTCACATTAGTGCAAATGTGAGAGCCACATCCCAGATCTAATACCAAACAGCTTAACGCTATTTGTGGATATGTCTATGTTAATAACAAACATTCATGTTCTAAAGTGCCGTAAGACTCAAATAGCTTCCTTTTTAGCGAATGTAACCTTATAAATTCTTCTTCCAAAGGTCATCTTCTACTTATAAGAGGCACACATCCTCGTTTACCCGCCTCCTTTTTTTGAACACCATCTTAGTTTATAGGAACTCAAAAGTTTTGAGCATGTGTTGAAGTTCGTGCATGGTCGAAGATCCGCCTTATTCATATTGTAGTTCACAATGAAGCTAAAAATATGAATCCGAGAGCTTAATTTTAGGATAAAGATAAAATGAAAATGTTGGTCTTTTTTGCTCAAAGCCTAAATTACCAAGTTTATCAATTAGGCCTATCATCTTAAAACACACGAGGTGAAATCTTCCTCCTTTAGCTAACCCAAGATTTGAACAGATCTCTCACACTTCATAAATCTTTAACGAGATTCAGAATCAAAGAGATCCTTCAGACGCTGAGCATTTAGAAGGACCCATTTTCTCATGTCATTTTTAAGCAATTCAAGAGTCATGCCGAGCAACATCACACACCGTGGGTCCTGGGAAGCATCCTATAGATGTTTATTCGAAATCGCTACGCCAAACGTAGTCGTCTCAAGAAACCAATTCAGGGGTAATAAGGATCAAGTGTTCAACACGACTAATATTTTTCGCTTTAGACCAAACACATGTTTTGTCACCCCCGTAAAATTTGCATACCAATTTGTTTGTTTCCAAAACACATCTCAATAATGCTTATACATTTCAACTAACAAAATAGAATAAAATAAAACAAGAATTAAACACATAATTCCTATAATCAATATTCAAAGAATCAAAATAAACATGACATTTATTTTGTGGTTTATTTTGTCTCCATTATTTTCACATATTCAACGACCTCATCTAAAAAAATACTTAATTTATATCTAATATAAATCATAAATGACTGGATCCACATTCCTACTATTACAATATCTCGCTTGGCCGACATTAAAGATAACTCCAGAGGTCTCCAAACCAATCAGAAATCAGATTTCCTAGTTGATTGAACCTAGTTCAATCGGATGCTCGATTTTCGCTTCGCTGTTAAAAACAAAGTCGTTTGATTTACAACCATCGTTTCGCCACACTTCGTGGTCCCTATAAAAGTCCTCGTTAAATGTAGATCCGAAAGAAAAGATTTGGGGCCTTAAATACTCACTAGAAATCGAAATCTCCTACATTTTTTTAACTTTGATGGAAGGATCGCTCAATTTAATGAAAAATCATATTTTAATGGCGATCATTTTAAAGGCGAGGATTAATTGTTTAATCGAGATCCAACATGTTAATCTACATCACATTCAAGCAATTATTGGGCACCGCCTACCCAAACATGATTTACACGGACTAACATTTATATGGACGCCGTCTACCCAAATAATTAATACAATCCGACAAGTATTGAGCGTCGCCTACCCAAACAGTTATAAAATGGACTATAAAACGCTAAGAAAGAATTTAAACAAATAAGTTAATGGAGTGATTTAATAATTATTAATTAAAATTGATATTTCCAAAATCAAATTTTAGAAAATCAGATTTAATAACATTAACCAATTATTAAACTTGTTTAAGATTAATCTAATTAATCATTAATTAAGGTCCAACCTTTAATCCAATTTCAAAATTAATCTACTATTAATATTTCAAAACTAGATTTTAATTATTATAACGTTTGGGGCTCAAACAATTCTTCAAACTTGCAAGGGAGAGCCTTCTCAAATTAAATTTGCAAAACAGCCCTCCACATCATCACCAATCCCAATCAGATCCAACCCAGAAAAACCAAAAATCCAAACAAAAATCAGTTCAATTATTTCATCATCATCGAAAATCAACAAACCGAGACCAAAACCAGTTGGATTTATCATCATCGAGATTAAACAAACAAGACCAATTCAGAATGGGTCAAGAAATGGTGATGGAAGCAAGCACAGGCGAAGCACGAAAATGACGCGAGTCGGGTCGGGAATCCATCCCGTGAGGGACGATTCCGTCGCGTATACGCGGCGAATCACTGGAGCCGGGATGCGTCGCAAGTGGGACCGAGCCGGCGCGAGTTGCTGCCGCCGCTCGTCGCGTGCGGACGACTCGCCAGTGTGCACGATAGCAACGAGGGGCGCGCGCGGAGCCGCGGCCCCCTTTTAATCGATCCAGTTTCAAACGGTTCGACGAAAACAGAACAGATCGGCGGCGCGCCGCCAATGACTCGTATCAATTCCTATGGTGCGCCGCCTCGATCGTGACGAAGGAGGGACACCACCGTGAAAAGATACAGACCATCGGCGGAACAAGGAAGGCGACGAGGTGCAGCAACGGTGAACAGATTCACCGAGGCCACGCCGCGAGCCTCTGCACGCATCGCGAGGCACAGCGCCCAACGCCGGCCATCAGCGATGCGGCGTGGCGTCATCGGCCGTGGAGCATTGCGGTGAGCAGCGGAATCCCCAAAAAAGGGAAACCCTAATCTGGGCAAAAATGGGGAAGACGAAGGAGACCAAAAGGGGTGGGTGGTTTTATCTAATGAAACCATTTACCCCAATTATTCTGCTTATACCGTGCACCCAAACATTAAACATGGTGCGGTCAAAATCTAATTTTGATTGCACAGTTTGTTTTATGTAAAAAAATATATTTTACAAATCAAACAATTACGCACTAAATCAAGAAAATGCTCGATAATACCACCGCTGAAGCTAGAAAGACGTAAACACGCGATACATGCCAAGAAATGAAATTAAAGCTCACCAACAACGAAATGAACCTTAATCGATATATAGACATAATAATCATAACGGTAAATCTTACAAGAATCGAGAGCAGATTTCTCAACTATGATATCCACGTAACCCCCTGCTCACCTGACTCAGCACAGATTTGCCGTTGAATTTGAGACCAGAATTTGCTAGGAAAATTCCTATTCTAGATTTTATGGAGAGAATTTGAACAACGCTGGTTTTGTGAATTCTCAATACCATATATATATAAAGACCCAAATTTTAAATCTTGTGTTAACCCCGATTAGAAAATAAAATCCCTAATCTTTATTTAAATAAATCTTTAGATTTATTTCCCACATATAAAATCTCTACTTTAATTCCCATGTGTTGGGAAATTTAGAGTTTTGATGAAAGTTCTAAAACACACGATTTAGACCAAATTGACCAAGAATGACCGATGTTTTTATTACCAGCTATAAGATTACCAGCTTGATAATTATTGTATAGAACAACCGATGTAGAAGATAGGTCACATATCGAGGGGAACCTCAATATGTATAGGTCGATCAAGATCAAAAGAACAGTTGATATCCGGATGCGCCGTATGCAAGGAAAGGATAAAGATCGATCGATCCGATAAAGTCGATATCTCACCAAGTCATGAATTTCAAACTCGTAAGACTCAAGATCGATGACTTCCCAGAAGATCGCACCAGAAGACCTACATCACCGAGTCCGCTAGTTGAAGCTAAGACAACCGGCACCGAAGACTCTATCGTAGACGACCATCGGATCGACACACCAGTGAAAAACCGATGTTTCACCAAATCATACGCCGATGATCCAACAAGAAGAATGTCAACCTTAGTTGGTAGAACAACACCGAAAAGTGCTTCGTTAACCAATAAGAACAAGACACGATGATCGAGCCGGCAATTATTGGATTTGGTGTTTTTGTCAAACGGCTATAAAAGACACTATTCACGCTTTAACCATGCCGCTCCCTCAAGCACGCCACATCAATCCTCGCAAGTTCACCAAATATAGCCGGTAAAATTCAAATTGCTTCTCCAACGGCTCTTTGATTTCGGAGGTCTATAAATATGGGATTACACTTCAGAGCGAAGACACGGAAACTATCAAGAAGCTCAAGCTATAATCAAATTTCCGCATCGAAGAACACAAACTTGAAGATTATTTTCTAAGTGTTCATCCCATAAGTTCTTAGACATAAATCTTTTCATCTAAATTGACAGGCTACTTAAAAACTAGGAAAGATTTCAAAGTTGAAAAAACAATCTTTACCCAAAACCCAAAGTTAGGTTAAGTTGTTTAAGAAGATTTCGCATCAGGTTTCTAGTTCGATTTCGGATCGGCCGAGCGAGAACTCTTTAAATATCTCTGTTGGTAATCGTGGTCGACTAACACAAAAATCTAAGTCCAAATGGGTTTAGTTGGTGCCCTTGTGATAGGGAAGAGTGGACGAGGATCTGGGTTGTCCTAACCACTATAAATGTGTGCATTTACCGCTTTTGATTAACTGCTTTTACACTATCGCACTCAACTTAATTAAAGCCGCATACATATTCTAAGTTAAGATCACCTTGCACCAAGCTTCGATCCGATCAAGTTTGACACTTTGGTCAACCGTTAAAAACCGACTTTGAACTGATTTGATAAAACGGTTTTTCACACGGGTAAAATTTAGCTTCCGCGACAATCGCTTAAACCGATAGATACCGAACCGATCTTCCTTTTGTACGACATTAGTAAGTTGATATCACCAAACCGATTCACTTTGCACTCGATCAAAGTTAATCGCAATCACACCGATTCAGACTCAAAGTTTTCGTAAGTCTATTCACCCCTCCCCTCTAGACTTTTGCCTTCACAAACCCGCTCGACCTACAAGTGGTATCAGAGCAAAGGGTTCTACGCACTAATCGCTTTTGAGTATCATCGATTCTTGAGGAAGAATCTTTTTGGTCATTTGAATAGATCTTGAAAACCGCTTTTAAAACTCATTCGCTTTTTCCAAATTCACTCAAGATGGATAATACCTCCGTATGTATCATGATTTGTCAAGTTCTCAATTGATGAGTATGCAGATTGGGCCATATATATGTGCAACCATCTAGGATCGATAAAATAAGCGAATGATGGAAGTCATTGAACGAGGACCCATCATCATATATCATGATAACCCCAAAGAGCTTGGAGGAGATCCAGATTTTGCCACGGAAGTCTTGTGCAAAAAAAGCCCAAATTTTGATGGATGCAGAGAAAGAAAGTTGTATACTCTAGATACAATCGCCAGCATATAATCATGAAGACGATGGATAAAGTCACCAAGGAGAAGATAAAATATCTCAAAACCGCGAAAAGCAATGCGGATACTTTTGCCGAGATATGCTAAGGAAACGATCGATCAAAGACAAATGACTACAAGTTTAACCGGGTGAAGTTCGAAAACTAAAGATGTTGCTTCAACGAGACCATCAACGAAGCTCGATGGAAGGACCACAATGTCAAGAAATAAGCTACGAAACTTGGTAGAGAGATGTCGACAAAAGATATCAACTACAAGATCTTAAGATCTCTACCAAGAAATGGGACATGAAAGTCACTTAATCAAGGATTGCCAAGACATCTCAAAGATGAAGCCGAGTCGCTTGTTCCTAAGCCTTAAAGCTCACGAGTTCGATTTAATCGAAAAGAGGACAAGCAGATGAAGACGAGACGTCACGATGCCTCAACGCCTAAATCACTTGAGTTTAAAGCAACTAGCAAAGCAGATCGAAGGCCATCGAACCTATTGGAAACATATAATAAGTCAAGGTAATCAGACGCTTCCGCTACCGTGAAACTTGAAAAATCAAACATTCAACTTGGTAAGTATCGCAGATTCTATAAAGATTATCAACACAACAGAGGTAGAGATAGGAGACCAACCGATGATCTCCGTGAAGAATCGATCCGATGATCAAGAGATCACAGAGAAGAAAAGAAAAGAGATGATCCGACAAATGAGAGAAGAGATAACATATTTGGATGTATGAGTTCGGGACATTATCGAAAAGGAAGTCACCGATAGATCCTACAGATTTTAATGACTCACCCGAAGAAAAAGTTCCGTGGATCGTGGAACATGTTTCAACTATGAGAAACCAGGTCACTACAAATAAGCAGATTGCCTGCACTGACGCCAAAAGAAAGAGAAGAGAAGCGGAATGTAAGAGAGCAACGCGATAGAGACAGAAGCCCTGGTCACGACACATCCGGAATTGATGATTCCATTCCGCCTCGAGGATTCTTCGGGTACTATCTCAGAGAAGATTCTATCCGATAAGCAAGTTGTTGTTGACTTCCAGAAATGAAGATCTGATATTCTTCTTCGATGACGATGAAATCGCCTCGATGGCCAAGGAGGACCAATCGAGGTAACCTCCAAACCTTCTTTTGTCCGCTTCACACCGCAATTATTAGACACCGCCGAGAGAGATGACCCGCAAATTTACTCCGAGCAATTGCTTGATGATCTCTAATGCAAGAGACACTTATACTTTAGTGGAAGCCGAGAATGACAAGTTAAGGATCGAAAAGAGAACGCCTCAAGAAAGCTAATGAATCAAATCAATAAACCGCTTAGAAGGTAACCGAGGAACTTAACATTCGAAAAGTTAAATCTTCTCGACGAGAAGCAGATCAAAGATCGCCTAGCAATCAACAAACAACAAGCTGATGACTTCAAAATCCTTCAAGCTAAATTTGATGAGCTATTCCGACTACATGAGAGTCTAAAATCTTCTGAGGATAGTTTGCGCAAGAAAATAGAGGTTTTCACAAAATCATCTAAAACCGCTCAAGAAATGAACACCTATTTTCAACAACGACTAACAAGAAGGGAATTGGGTATGAGAACCCTTTCCACATCCTCAAAAGCCCCATTTGATTCACTTCAAAAAGGTGTAATCAAACGAAGTTTCGACAAAGATACACTAAAAGCTAAACTTGTATCCGATAAGGAAAAAGACCTCTGAAAGCAAGTAAAAAGGCAGTGTGCCTAATCGAAAGGAATGAAATGGACCTTAACCGGTAAAGCATCACCGATGAATCAACAAGAACCCAGCTTCAAGAGACCTCAACCCCGATCAACAGATTAGGTATCGTAAAAGACAATCACAAAGGGAAATCTAATCGAGACCCAATCAAGGTCACCGCCTAATAAGCAAGCTTATAGGTAAACGTAAAAAAACCACCTATGCCAAAAAATGAATCTTTTGATGGTAGCAAATGACTCTACCCTTATAATCGTAAACCTAGGGTCAGCTGACCGAGTTCCCCAATCGGTTAAAAGAAGATAAAATATAAAGAAAAATCCTAAGTCTTCTAAGTTACCCAAGGCTCACACTAATAATCATACTAATCGAAAAGATATAAAGAGACGATGATTATGTTGATATGTATGAGACAAATCAGCCTTCGATCTAACCGACATAATAGAAGTGCCCTGCTTGTATGGATCCCTAAACCAACCCTAACCCTCGTGACCCAATCCAAAAGGGGTACCCAAAGCCCGATTTGGTTGCGCAGTTCATGCGTGGGTCCGCCAACAAAGCGAGGTGTACAAGAACTATCCGGGTACATCGATAGTGATGCTCAAGGCACATGATCGAAGCAAACATCTCTCAAAGCTTTACATAGAACAAAAAGGCCCGCTGTGGTACTTTTTCGGTGATGATAACTTTGGTTTTACCAAAGGATTCGAACCTTAGAGAATGATGATGTACAAAGTTACCGGAGTCTCAGATGTCGGGGTTTAAAGCATAACCTATTATCGGCTTCATAATTCCGCGATAACGATTCAAGGTTGAGTTCTCGATCGATCAATGCACTATCAAAAATCGAGCCACTCAACAGATCTTGCTAACCGTTCAAGGAAAGGGACGATCTACACAAAGAGATTGGAACAAATTGCCCAAGAAATGATGCACCGATTGTTAAGAGTTCCAAAAGTAAAGCAATTGGCTCGCACAAAAGAATGAGTCATATGAACTTTAAAAACTCTTAACAAGATAGCAAGGATGTCTTTAGTGGAAGGACTTCCTAATGAGGTATTTTTCTAAGGATCGTATATGTGTCGCATGTCGGGTGGAAAAAACAGTTAAAGCCTCATTCAAGGAAATCCTCGACCTCGTGATCCAAAGCAGAGTATTGCAATGCCTATATGGACTTATTTGGACCAAGCTTATAATTAAAATATACCTCAATGACGAAATATACTCGTAATCGTGGATGATTATTCCAAGTTTACCCGGTTGTATTCTTACATAAGAAGAATGAGACAACAACAAAGATACCCGAGCCGCCAAGAGATTACAAAATGAAAAGGGTGTCAAGCAGTAGTGAAAATTAGATCGATAAAGGTATGCACTTTCTCAACTCTTTTATTACCGATTTTTGCACTAAGTTTGGTATACAAAGATGAGACATCACCGCAAGAACGCCACAACAAAATGGAGTAGCGTAACGAGAAACAGTAACACTCAAAGAAGTTGTTCGCACTATGTTAACCTAACATGCAATACTAAGTCGCTTTCTCGCGTAAGCTTATCAATACCGCACGCCACACTCGTAATGTATGTCTTCTAACTAAGACTCACTACAAAACACCCTATGAACTCGCGGGAAGGCGTAAAACCTCGTGTTTTTACTTCCATGTTTTTAGGTGTAAGTGTTTAATACACAACAATGGGAAGAGTCAATTGAAGACTTTTGAGGCCAAGTCGATGAGGGTATATTCTTAGGATATTCCTCATCTAAGAAGGCTTTTCAGGTTTACAACAAAGTAACCCTAGTTGTGGAAGAAACACCCCATGTAGTCTTTGATGAAACATCTTCCTAACAAGAGAAATCACCGTAACAAGAAGTACCGATCAACCAAGACTGATGCACGTAAAATGGATCATCTAATGATCAAGGAAAAAAGATCAAAACTCGAATAAAGATACATTCCAGATCTAGCCGATTCACCAGTCAATCGATCCTAAGGTACGAAAAACTGCCGATGAAGAAACCGCATACCGAGATAAGATCAATCGAACCATCCGTCTCAGGGGAACATCCGGTTCCCATTTAACGACATCAAAGACATGATGAGTCCAACATCACCGAGACATGTTCTTATCAAGTCGATCATAACTCGCACCACTCCCAATCTCTAGTAATGAACTATTATCGAAATGGATGATGTTCTCCAAAACAGATGCAAATCGTAATCGTATGACTCGATAACCACCATCCAACCGATCCGATTATCGGAGACCCATCCGATAGAGTTAAAACTAGACATCGACAGGTGAAAGTGCATGTATTGTTGTTATCCGCCTATGAAGGAACCAACAACAAAGAGAGAAAGCTTTCTACAAGACGCAAGTCGGATTCTAAAAATGCGCAGAGGAGCCGAAACAGCTCGAGAGAAATCAAGTTTGGGAATTGGTGACGTAATTCAACTCATCAAGACGAATTGGCACAAAGTGGGTATTAAAGAACAAGAGAGATGAGAAAATGTCATAACCAGAATAAGGCAAGACTTGTTGCTAAGGGGTATTCACAATCATAAGAATTGATTATGATGAGACTTTTGCACCGCCGCCGCCCAGGAAGTCATTCGTTGTTTCGCATATGCTTCCCACGAGGGTTCATTGGTATCGATGGATGTAAAGAGTGCATTCTTAAACGGGTACTAGCAGAGGACGTTTATGTTTAACAACCTCCGTGCTTTGAAAAAGGCAAACCAAGTGTACCGCTTAAGAAAAGCTCTTTATGGCCTCTAAAAAGCTTGATAGTCCCTATGAAACCCATGAAATGCGGAATAATCATGAAATGCGATATAAAAACAGGGGTGAAGGAATGGTGGTTTCAGATTTTTGCGATATTTAAGCTCATGTGTTGTGTTTTTGCTTATAATCGAACGATATGACAATATAAGAACATAAAGAATAAAGAACACAACAAAGTACAAAAGTGGTTCGAGACTCAAGCTCCTACATCCACTCTCCCTCGTCCTTAGGGAAATTCCTTCCAACCGACTTATCACCCTCATCTACCGGACTTATCAGTACACCACCGATTTATTACAGATGTTTGAGTTCACACTCCATCGGGACTTATCACCCTCACTGATTATTCCTACCCTCCTTTCGGGATTGCTAGATGTTTACCGAAACCACACTCACCTACAAACTTAACCGACCGATTTGGGTAAGGTTTGTTTGTTTAATTCAGGTTGAGATTTTCCCTTACATTTGTTTAAATTTCAATGCTAAGGTTGGGAAAATCTCTAAGCTTTCAGATACATCGTGGGTTGCTTAGATTGGGTTCTAGAACACTCTTGAACATATTTGTATATCTACCCACTTGTGTTCTAGGGTGGGAATGCTTTGGGTATAACTCTTCGGCTCAGAAGATCTCGCCTATAATATCCACATCATCCACACATTAGAACGATGAAAGACTTTAGATTTATAAACCCATCTTGAATGTTACCATTGGAGAGAATCACATTCAAATCCATACTATTCTTGTAAGTACAACAAATTTTTCAGTCGGGTTGTCTTCCTCTCATTGATCCACGCCACCGATTCTAATCTGGCTTTATTATATTTCTCAGATTCCTCGCATTGAATCATTCAGATTTTCCGAGTCTCAAATTATTACTTCAACATACAACCGAAATCTTCGCCTATTTTATTTTATAAGAGATCATATTGAAAAGTCCTAATTCGAATCGGAAAATGTCAATATTTTTGCCTTTTATTTCGAGATACTTGATTCACATTATCAACTTCAGGTTTTCGGAAGATAAATTTACGGATAATGTTGAGCCGAAATTAAGAACAGAATTCAAAGGGGAACTCAAGAAATTGACTCAATGATCGAGATCGACGGCCGATCCGACCAGGCCGATCAAGATCTGATCAAAGGATGAAGTTCCGATCAAATCGGCGAAGCATCAGTTGCGATATGGGTTTAAGAATGCGAAATTTATCCGATCTCAATCACGTAACCGATCAAAGTCATCCGTATCATCAAGATCCGACATCAGAGATCGACATCGACCGCGCTTTCTTCGATATCTTCCTCGATTTGCTAACTGGCGCAGAGAACCGTCATCGACCGATACCATCCGCTTCTTCCGATCACCATATCACCGACCGTTTTTTCTATCATCCGATCAGTCTGAAATTGGTCATCCGATCAAAAGTTAGCTTTTTCTTCTTTCCGATTTTGCATACGATGAACAAGAAAACTCAACTCATCTAACTTCATCCGATCTCGACAATCGGTCTCATGAAATTTCGTCCGATCTCGACCATCTACGCCTCGATTTCGTGAGTTCCCTCAATTTGTTCTTCGCACTTCAACTTATTATCTCAGAGATTAACTTCAAAACACAAGTTGATAATGATTTGGCATAATTCATCAAAACTAAAATATCCCAAATAATTTCCCCCCTTTTGATAATGACGCCTAAAACATTAGAATATATGCATTTTTAAAGAAACGGTTTTTTTTAAAAGATCATTCAAATTCACTTTGAAATTAGTGAACTTTAGAACTCCCCGCTTCGATACCAATTGATAGTCCCGGTGGAAAACCCATGAAATGCGGAATAATCATGAAATGCATATAAAAACCGGGGTGAAGGAATGGTGGTTTCGATTTTTTAGGCTTTTAAAGCTCAAAGTGTTGTGTTTTTGCTTATAATCGAATGTATATGACAATATAAGAACATAAAGCAATAAAGAACACAACAAAGTATAGTGGTTCTAGACTCAAGCTCCTACATTCACTATCCCTGCTCCTTAGAAATTCCTTCCAACCGGACTTATCACCTAAAACAAATGCCTTCTACTTATCACCTCCACTTGATCCAAACAACCTTATACCCAAACCACACTCCATCGACTTATCACCCTCACTGATTGCCTTACCCTCCCTTTCGGATTGCTAGATGTTTACCGAAGTTCACACTCACCTACAAACTTAACCGATCGATTTGGGGTAAGGTTTGTTTGTTTGAACCAGGTTGAGATTTTCCTTACATTTGTTTAAATTTCAATGCTAAAGGTTGGGAAAATCTCTCTAAGCTTAGATATATCGTTGGTTGCTTAGATTGGGTTCTAGAACACTCTTGAACATATTTGTATATCTAGGTGTTCTAGTTAAATGCTTTGGGTATAACTCTTTTGGCTCTTATAGAAGATTGTGCATTAATATCCACGCATCCACACACATCGATCTTAAAAGCCTTGTAAAAAAAATCAATTTGAATGTTCCCCCTGAGAGAATCACATTCAAATCCATACTATTCTTGTAAAACAAATATTTCAAAACGGGTCCATCCTCTGGTCGTCCACGCTGTTCTAAAGATCACTGCTTTTCAATGTGGATTCCTCGCCTTTTGAATCATTCAATTCTCAGATCTCAGCAGAGTTCAAACGCTCACAACTTTTCTTCAGTTGACTCTATCTGAATCGATCTTTTAAAATCAAAACTCGATTTCATCCGAGCCTCAGTTTATTTTAATGTTTTCGCGATACTTGATTCAAAAAAAAGAGGAAATTGTTCTGATATTTTTTGTCTTGATTAATTATGCTCGACAACATTATCAACTTCAAGTTTCCCGAAGCGCATTTCGACCTTCAAGTCACTTTAACCAAGAAACAATCCGGAGGGGAACCGATCTGAAAATCGGTTTCCGATGATCGAGACTCTTGAGATCAATATCTTCGGATCAAGACTGACCGAAGGATGAGTTCCGAGCTAATCGGGCGTGAAGAACCGATCTCAATGCGCTTTTCTAATGCGCTTTATCAGATCGATCTCGATCAGAAGAATCGATCACCGTAAGGGGCCATCGATTTGTAACCTTCTGATTACCGTCGTATTTTTTCGATCACCATTGCGCTTTGCTCACCATATCGACAAATTGACTCTTCTTATCATCCGAATGAGATCAGACGAAGTACCGTCAATCGATCTTACGAAAAGTAAAATCTTTTCTTCTCTTCGACCGTTTTAAAGTAAAATCCAGGAAATCATCGATGAACATCTAATCAGTTCTCGGAACAAATCGCCCCGATGAACATCTCAGAAAATTTCAAGATTTCCCCTCAATTTGTTCTTCAAAGACCCCGTCGACTTGTTATCTCAGAGATTAACTTCAAAAACACAAGTTGATAATGTTTTTTCATAATTCATCAAAACTAAAATATCCCAACAAAGCCCTCGAATGATGGTATAATACACTCACTCGGCTTCTGATAGACAAAGGGTTTCACTAAAGGAAAAGTGGATAGAACCTTATTCGAATAGAAGATGGAGAAGATATTCGATGGTTCAGATTTATGTGGATCGACATCATCTTCATCTCCCAACAAGAGTCTATGTGAAAGATTCAAAGAAGTCGATGCAAGGGAAGTTCGAGATGTCCATGATGGGTCGATGAAAATTACTGGTCTACAAGTTAAGCAAAGTATTCAAGAATATTCATCTCGCAAGAAAAGTACACTAGGAGTTTATTAAGCTAAGTTTGAGTTCAAAATCCATTCAGGAAGCCGTAATTCCTATGTTGATCGATTCAAGACGGATCTAGATTGGATGGTCGAAAACCAATCGTAAAGAATATAGGGCTCTCATTGATCTCTACTATACCGAAACCAAAAGATACCCAAATCACTTTTGGCAAGAGGTGAACATGTGCCAAACCGTGCAAATCCAATGCAAAGTCACCGAAGCAAACCAAACGATTTCAATATCCTGGGGACAATAAACCCCGGTTTATTTTACCCATCGATGAACATCTAGAGCTTAGTGGGTATTCTCGACAGAAATCATGGAGGTGCAAAATCGACAGAAAGTCAACCTCAGAACAGTTTTGTTTTAAGAAGTAAACCGATCTCGTGGGTTTTCAAATTGTTGTTCGACATCTACTAATCAAACCAATATATGGTCAGCAGGAAGTCAGTTCCCAACCGCCTCGCTTAGTCGCTAGGGATTATAACATTGTAGCTAAGAATGTACCTATATTATGTGATAACAATAATGCTATTAAAAGCAAAAAACTCAAAATCTCGTTTCTTCATACAAGATGCAAGCATGTGGATGTCGCAACGCCATTTTATAAGAGATCATGTTGAAAAAGAAGAATATCGTAATGGAAAAGATTCATACCGATATACGTAAAGTCGATATTCTAACCAAGCCACTAGCCGAGATCGATTCGTGAGAATTATGCAATGAGCTGTGGCTTCGGATCTTGGAGAAAAAGCACCTAAAATGTTTGATGGATCGATTTCTTAACCAAATTTGGTTAAGAGACTAACCAAAGTTAAGAGGAATCAGATGAGTTTGGTATCTCAATCGATCATAAGTTCACCAAGGAACCGATATGAGAAGGCGATCGATGACTTGGATTATCGATTAAAGGAACCGATCGATTAAAGGAACCGATCGTAATAAAGGATTATCCGATTAAATCAATTTGGTTATTTCACACTTTGTAAGTCGATTAAGTTCGATATTCAACAAGCAAGGTTCACAAGATTAAAGCTTACATCGCATAAGAAAAATGTAAAATTTACACAAAGAATGGAATAATAGAAATTTTCATTGATAAAGACCAAGGTCGATCTACATTACAAGTTACAAGTACAAAAGGACCCCGAGGTCAAGACATGCCATAAAACCCTAAACCCTAAACCTAACCCTAGAAGGGGGAGAGAGAGAGATTTTAAGATCCGATGCTCCCATTTTCCCCCACTTAACAAGGCTTTGAAATAATCCTAAAGCCACCCTCGTAGCTTCGGAAAGTTAGGAGCGAGAGCGGCGTTGAAAGGATTTTCTAAGCCAGAGCCCTTAGAGTTGAAATCAATGGGCTCTCCAAATTTGTTAAAACGACACAAGTGCCAAGAAAGTGATCCAAAGATCATATGGCCACATGTGTCGATGAAAAATAGAGTTGATATACGAAGATCACTTGTTGTCCGATCAAGATCGTGATATCAAACTCATGTTTTATATCGAACTCGAGTCCGGGCGATGCTAATTCCGCTATCTCGATAGACACACAAG
The DNA here is from genome assembly GCA_037126765.1 of Stenogyne calaminthoides. Lineage (NCBI taxonomy): Eukaryota > Viridiplantae > Streptophyta > Magnoliopsida > Lamiales > Lamiaceae > Stenogyne > Stenogyne calaminthoides. The sequence continues at coordinate 14,516,621 of JBBCBC010000002.1, read as the reverse complement.
GTGCATACGGTTAGGAGAAGTGTCTTCTTTAGTTGATATAGCGATCCGGGCCGCCTTGGTGATAGAGAAGCTTTTGCAATAATTGTATGTGTAATCTTTGATGACGCATTTAAAAACAATAATAAGAGACACACAGGTTGATTTGAGAAGTTGAAATCATTGAAAAAGGGGTAAAGGTTTTTGCGGAAGTTTCAATTTTAAATAAGGGTTCACCGTATACATGATTTACAAAAGAAGATAAGTATGGTGAATGGGTTATGTTGTGTAAATCATTGGTCCAATTTATAGAGGCCAAGCAAGGGTGCAATGCAAATTTGATTTCTCAAAGCCTTTAGAGAAATTTGCACCATTAAGGACAAAACAAGGTAGGAAACACGCCGATCGATAATCGATAAATTTACTACGATTTGACATTCAAGTATCCGCACTATTATTACAAATGTCAAATCGTACAACTTAGGAATCGAGACAACTATTCATTTCTTCAAGAACTAAGTTTTATGTAAAACACTTATCCCAAGAATTGATTTGGTCCGAGTAGAATCGATTAGGTCAATCGAATCGATTAGATAAGAGATCGATCGATGAGGAAGATCAAGAGAGTATGATACCTCAACAAATCGATATATCACCAATAAGAAATCGAATAACATCTTGAAGGAACTTCAACCCAATGGGGTGAGGATCGTAAAAGAAAAATCGACGAAAGTGAAGCGGATCGTTTGAAAAGGATAGTTGGGAAATTATAAGGATTAGGCGTAAAACTAAGATCAACAAGTGGAATCAAGATCAACAAGTGGTATTGACCGACACAATATCACCAACCAGACACGCTTTTCTTCTTTGTTTATCGCTATTTATCCGATTTTATCCGATAATATTTGCCTTTGACTGCACACACTACTTTTTGTGACGATATATCCCGCAAAAATATTTAACGCGACGCGGGGTATATGTATTAAATGCAACAAAATGTGTTTTTAAATCCAAAAGGCAATCGACGTGCATTTCCCCGACCACACGATCAAAAACCGCCTCAACTGGATCGCTTAACCTTTTCAAACGTTGATCTTCCAATCTCGATTTTCCCTCCTTCATCTTATAAGTTTCATCAAAACCCTACCAGAGTATTCTTTATTCTCAAAAATTTACGATTTATTCTCCTAAAACTCAAAATTACTTTTCTCGTGATTCAAAGTGTTTTTCATGATTCAAACTTATTTTTCCGAAAAAAATGTAATCCGTAATTTCTCGGTTATTTGATGAATTTCTTTTCTAAAATCCATTGATCATATAGATTACGTCAATATATGTTATCCTCGTGATATGCCTTTTATCATTTCTTGGTATCCGTATGTATTTATCGATTACTAGGCCCGAGAATAGGTCCGATAATCAATACATGATATCTTTATGATTATGCATAATTTTAATTGAGTCTATCTTGTTGTAGATTGCCACTTACTTAATGGGAAAAATTATGCAACTATATGGATCCAAAACAAAAATTGTCAATGACAAATTTGTAAAGTTTGGTGTTACGCGATCCTAATCAATGGAGGTTGAACAAATTCAAGAAGGGAGGTCTTGAAAAATATTTGGTCGCTTTCACCGCAATCCAAAGAATGCAAAGATGAAGCAATCGGAATTTTAAGGAATTTGAAGGTGATACGACAATCTCGAGATGAACTCGATTTCTTCAGCTAATCTGAGAGGAGATCGACCTTTCAAATGCCGACATAACTCGTCCTGCTCAAATTTTGCCCAAAGGAAGAATCTCTCCGGCAAGACTACTACGAGAATGAAGATGAGCCGATCGTAAATGAACTCTTCAGAGAGGCCGATAAACACCGCATCGTAGTTTTTGTCGCCTATGTTGAAAAGGAAATATCGATCGTTGTTCGACATTCTTCAAAAAACAATCATGGGTATTTCATTCAGCCAAGATGCATTAACATCCGTGAAAAAATGTATAAAGATGGTCAAGGATAATCGATGAAGCCAAAAATATCAATTGGCATGGCATCCTCAAGGCCATTCTACTCCAAGAACATGAAAAATTTGAGTTAATGATCGAGGCAGGGCAAGTCTATCTCAAGAAGAGAATCAGCAATCTCAACAAGGTTGCAAGTTATTCTCAAGGACAAAATGCCAAATGTCGAATGGGATCGAACGGATTGAAGTCCTACAAGGCCTTTCACAACCACATCTCGCTATATATGGACCATCCGATGATGATACGCGCCCACTCTTCTAAAGGTTAAGAAAGGAAAGAACAAAAGAGGCAAAGCCACGCCTCGCACCAGATGCCCCCCAAAAGAAAAGAGAAAACCGTAAAGGCTCAGAGAAGAGGCCAAGAAGGCAAAACAGCCACCATGACTCGCTTTCTTCGAAGACGAGTCGATGAAGAAGGAGTGCCAGAGCAACCCGATGAGCCACGAAATCATCAAAAAATCGCATGTGCAGGCTTCTCAAGCCGAGAGCTCTTCCAGAACATTCTCGAGGGAAGAGCAAGAGATGAACGATCTCCTTCACCTCAATCTCGAAGTTGATTCACCACTCCCGATTTCTAAATACGAAAGCATATTTCTCCTTCTCCTCCACCGCCCAACTCCAAAGTTCATCAACAACCGTAAAGATCACCAAATGCAGAGTCGACGATTTGCTTCTACAATGTAACCTCTCGCAGATTCAACCAATCACCAACATCCACCTACTCAAGACCACTGTAACCCTCTACATCTCATCAACCGAAATATGGTCGATCCGAACAGATAATTCCTCGATTCCAGATCATCCAAGACCATAACCGGAAAATGGTCGTAATGCAAATTGAACGAGATATTGATGAGTCGATTCAGAGTTGGTAGCCCATCCTCGTTATTCGAGAGGAAGAATGGAGATCCTCACCTAGAAAGATCTCCGTTTTAAGAGCTTCTCGATTTCATGATCATTATAGAATGATGGGGAGTGCCGATGAATTCGCAGATTTTGATTTCGACGACATGAAGAAATCACGCCAGTAGATCACCAAATTGAAATGATAATCGCCGAATCGATCAAAGCTCGATCTACGTAAAGCCGGGATTATTGAACAAGTTGAACGAGGTCACAAGAAACTCCTAAAGAAGATGATCCTATGAAGGATGCGGAGTTGCCACGATAGTGGAACTGTGTTGAGTTCATGACCAACCACCGAGGCGAAAAACAATCAAAAAGATCAGACGCAAAAATATTCCTACAACTCACATCATCACTGATCAACTTCGGAGATCGATCATGTTTTAAAGATCTCCTGAAAGAAGAGGTTGAGGGAGTGTTGGCTAATCAACTTAGCAACACAATAACTGATCAGAGGCAGATTGGCCTCAAAGAAATAACGGATCAACGGGAATTGGCTATTTCCCCAGATTGAGGCAATCAAAGATCGGGCTTCTTCAAACCGCGACCAACCCGACCGGGCTGAATTTAAGAAGACAGCTTGATGACAAGCTAGTCCAAAGTTGATCAACAACAAGTTTTTTCTAATGGTCAATGAAAAGCTTGAAATGACTCAAGAAAAACTTGATAAACTAATTTTACCCTCTCTATCGCCGTGGGAATCTCAAGACCGAGCCGATTTCAAGATTCAAAGTCTATCCGCTCAAGCTCAAGGTTTATCCGTCAAGATCTTAACAAGGCCATATCGGGCCACTTTGATCTCTCGACTTCCCACCTCAAAGCTCTTTTTGATCAAACCAAAAAGGGGAAGGATGATTGAGAAACCAATTGACCCTATCGTAACAATGTAAGACCCGATTCGCATAAATTGAATCTATGGACAAAGACTAGACCATCCGGATCTTTTTGCTAACGTAAATTTCGAGAAAGATGGAAAAGTCAAAGGCAAGAAAGTTAGTTATGGTGCCGGACATCACAACTTGTACTACCACTCGCAACTAAGAAAGTCACAAGAAGATGCAAATATCCAGATACAAATCCGATAAGAAATCGGCCGAGAAACTGCCCAAAGAGCAGATTGTCAAGAAGCCCGAATAAGTGAAGAAGAAAGAAGGGCGTAAAAATTGGCAGAGGCGTAAGATCTAAAAAGAAATACGACGAGGGCAAAGAAAGGCAAAGTCGTGAAAATCTAGACCGTAACCTCAAATTGGCCAAAGAAGAGTTGATGAGATCATTCCAAAAACGCCGCACATGCCGACAGGTTTGAGGAATGGAATAAGATCGTAAGTGAATGGCTTCGATGCTTTTGTTCTAGATCTTGTTCCACAAGAAGAATCTCCAGATGCGTAATTCTCAACCGTTGGAGAACAAATATCCAGATTTTCTGAAGTATCTGGAAAATGAGGCCAAAATAATCAATGTAAAAATATCTCGCCAAGAGTATGACGTGATGGACTACTCGAAGAAGACAGATGGCTCATTTGACAGACTGGCATTTCAAAGGTTCTATTTTGACATCCTGAGCAAAAGCGCGATAAATCGATCCTCAACAGATCAATGATGTTAAATGGAAGCTATACCGATTTTCAACATCCTCAAGATCAAAGAGAAATGCCGTAAGATACAAGCCAAGAGAGATCAAGAATCAAAGACCACTTAGATCACCAATTAAAACTCAAACTTTTCTGATGTAATATGTAATCGATAAATCTAATGAAAGAAAAGTTTATTTTTTGATCCTAAGACAAAATCTCTTTGTCTTCTGATTATATGCTCTTTATTGTTCTATATTTATCAAATGTGTTTGGTTTCTCAAAGTTTTTGTTTCATCAAAAGGGGAAATTGTTGGGAAATTTAGAGTTTTGATGAAAGTTCTAAAACACATGTACAGGACCAAATTTGGTTGAATGATCGATGTTTTTATTACCAAATATAAGATTACCAATTGATAATTATTGTATAGAACAACCGATGTAGAAGATAGGTCACATATTGAGGGGGACCTCAATATGTATAGGTCGATCAAAAGATCAAAAGAATACCGATGATCCCGACAGCCGTAAGGCAAGGAAAGGATAGAAGATCGACGATCCGATAAAGTCGATATCTCACCAAGTCATGAATTTCAAACTAAGAAAACTCAAGATCGATGACTTCCGTAAGATCGCATCAAGACCTACATCACGAGTCCGCTAGTTGAGCTAAGACAACCGCACCGTAAGATTTATCAGTAGATCGATCGGGCTTGTTACCGATCGGGTCACCACCAGTGAAAATCGATGTTTCACCAAATCATACGCCGATGATCCTAACAAGAAGAATGTCAACCTTTAGTTGGCAGAACAACACCAAAAAGTGCTTCGCTAACCAATAAGAACAAGACACGATGATCGAGCCGCAATTACGGATTTGGTGTCCGCTTTGTCAAACCACTATAAAAGACACTATTCATGCTTTTATGCCGCCTCAAGACGCCACATCAATCCTCAAGTTCACTAAATATAGCCGAAATTCAAATTGCTTCCAACGGCTCTTTGATTTCGAGGTCTATAAATATGGGATTACTATTCTGAGTGAAGACACGGAAACTATCAAGAAGCTCAAGTTTATAATCAAATTTCCGCACGAAGAACACAAACTTGAAGATTATTTTCTAAGTGTTCATCCCATAGTTCTTAGCACGTAAATCTTTTCATCTAGCCGAGCAGGCTACTTAAAAAACTAGGAAAGATTTCAAAGTTGGAACAAAAACAATCTTACCCAAAACCCAAAGTTAGGTTAAGTTGTTTAGCAAGATTTTACATTAGGGTTTCTAGTTCTCGATTTCGGGATCGGCTTGGAGGAGAACTCTTTAAATATCTCACTGGTGTACCGTGTTGACTAACACAATAATCTAAGTCCAAATTGGTTTAGTTGGTGCCTTTGTGATAGGGAAGAGTGGACGTAGATCGGGTTGTCCCAACCACTATAAATCTTGTGTGCATTTACCGCTTTGATTAACTGCTTTTACACTATCGCACTCAACTTAATTAAAAGTCGTGATACATATTCTAAGTTAAGATCACCTTTGCACCAAGCTTCGATCTCGATCATTTGACACTTTGGTCAATTGGTTGAAAAACTTACTTTGGAATCTGATTTGATAAAACTGGTTTTTCACACGGGTAAAATTTAGCTTCCGCACAATCAGTTAAACTGATAGATACCGAATCGACCGCCAAAGCGATTAGTAAGTCGATATCAGTCCAAACCGATTCACTTTGCACTGATCAAAGCTAATCGCAATCACACCGATTCAAGACGAAAGTTTTCGTAAGTCTATTCACCCTCCCCTTCTAGACTTCGCCTCACTTAAACCCGCTCGACCTACACCATGTATATCAAATCTCTACCAGATTTAATTTCATGTATATTAAATCCTATAATAATATTCCAAATATTATTATTGAGAATTCTATTTAATTAAATCCAATTTAATTAAACATTAATAATAATTAATTCCAAATTAATCTATTATTAATTAATTCTCCATAAATTAAATATTAAATCCAATTTAACATTTAATCAACCAACAATAATCCGCAAAAAGGAACTACTTGTCACAGGACCCATAGCCCTCATATATCGAGCGACAATAAACCAATCGGCCTTAATTGAACCCTAGACAATAAATCGAGATTCTCAATATATGAGGTACGCTAAGTAGAAATGTGCAACTACCAGAATCAAACACGGGCTATTACGATTTCTCCTTTCATTCATTTAATACCGATTAAGCCTTGAACATGATGAAGTGTCTATTCAAATAACTTAATCAATTTATCTCAAATCACTAATTGATCATGTAATCGGCCGATGACTTTGATCCAATTATGACGAGAAGATGAGTATTCTCTAAATCCACTTTTGAGGAATGAATCATATTCGCTTAACTACCACGCACATGTACTTTCGTGATGAACCCAATCCAAGCCATATCTACCCATGGTTAGGTGCAAGCATCTTAATATGGTCAAAGTTCATCATCCCACACATGTCATGATTGACCTCAAGTCAAAGGAGTATCGTGATCGCTCTCCCACTAACCGAGACAATTCGTGAGACACATATAGTGGAAATACATCAAACGGTTTAACGGGTATACCAATACCCTAAGGTATTTGTGCATCCATCATGAGATACTTTAGTATCTCGTAGTAAGCGAGATCTTACTACACTCTAAGAGTATGATGCATCGCACACCAATCTCCATTGTATCATCAATATCCCATTCTTGATGATCCTCGATCGGGCTATTTGAGAATCATGCTTAAGTCATCCGAAGTTCTCACAACCTCAATGACAAAGAATGACTACGGGAACACTTTGCATGAATAAATGCAAACAATCAAACATAATATTCAAAACAAGTGTATTGTCATATATTAATATTAAGTGAACTATAATATTAAATCAAACCAATATCATCGAAAGTATTATGTCCTTACAATAGATTGTCTCTAGACACTAACACTAACAAAAGACAATCGCCCATTTCGGGTCATATATAGGTAAATCATCGCAGATGTTTGACAAGGACTTGTGGTTGGGAGACGCTGAGGCTCTTCTCGAATGATGTTTTAATCGCAGCAGATAAGCCTCCAAAATAGTGTCAATCTTCACCCAACAAATCTCAAAATTTCCCATTGAAGTTTCCGATCATTTTCTTCAAAACTGAGTGCCGATTTCAACCCTAAAATTGAATATAAAATAAACAATTAGGCTTCCTTTATAATAAAATAAATTATATACGTCAATGAATACTATGGAACATACCGGTTGGATGTGGTGTTTCCATAATGCATGACTTGGTTCGTCCAAGCCTTACAAAACCTCTCCTTATAGGGGGATCCAATTATTAATCACATAACTCACCGGAAAAGTATACTCTGAAAAATCAGTATGTAGTTCGCGAAGAGCGTTTTCAAATTCATTCTCAGTATCAGACTTCAAAACGTTATGGAACTGAGTATTGAATGCTTTCCACTCATTATTAGTTCTAAATTTGCATTTTAATCGCTTCTTAACACATTACGGTACTAATGTGCCAAGTACGTAGAAAATGTTGAGTACCCGAAATATAGATGCCACCACATTAATTAACGCCTTATCCCTACCAATAACAATAACAAAAGGTGAGAGTCGTTACCCAACAACTGTGTCAATATGTTTAATGCCCAAATATAATTTTCTTCCTTTTCAGCCACTAAATACACCTATTCGTCTTGTAGGTGCAGTAAATGAGTAACACTTTTGGGAAAGCATGCGCCAATTGAATGGAGATAGGGTGTGCAAAGAATAACTCTTTCAATGTATTTGTCTCCTCGCATCTTCGAATCAGATCGAAATACTTTTTCCACCAACCGACTCATTAAATATCAGAACGGAAATGACCAAATATATCGAGTCACTTTTTTATGCTTCTTCCTTGATTGTATATATTTCTAATCGTCAATGATTATGCCTATCCTTTGACTTCAAAGACCTCAACACATACTTTTGGGGATGGCTCGCTTTTTTACATGTCAATAACGAACTTCTCCTCCTTGCTATTTAGGTGTCTCGCATAAGAATGCCCTTCAAGATTGATGGCTATGGGATGGTTATGAGTCCCACACTTCACAGCTAAAGTCCATTGAGACGTGGATATTTGTGTTCCCTTCAAAAGAAAGGACATTCACATTTTTAGTACTCGTCCCCGTTTCCCTTACTTGACTCTTTCTTTATCAAAATATGAGTCATCATCTTCACTTTTTGATACTTTTTTCTCCTTCCCTTTCCTTGTAGAACGATCTTCCGCTTTTTCTCGTATATACACCGCTACATTCATGTGCAAATAGACACTTACCTTTTTTCTTTCCACGCCCATTATCGGATCGCTTCACAACAACCACTATATCATGCCATTTCCTACCTTGTGCACCCATTGAAGTAGTGTATCATGAGACTCAAAATGATCCATGGTCATGAACTCATTTGTGTAGTCCATTGATAATTTCACGATCGAGGAGATCACCACTTTGTTCGCTTTGTTTGATCCTCATCATTGGGTTGTTTTGCTTGGTCCTCATGGATTGGTTCATTTGTTTCATCATCATCATTTCACTTTTCAGGCGCAAAATCGAAGAAATCATCTTCGATATACTATCATCACCATCATTTGGCCCCTCAATATATTCATCTTCATTAGGGACATCATACACCTCAAAGATCGGGCAAGTTCTTTAATATACAAGGAAAAAAAATATGAATTTGAACTCGAATGTGACAACAATACTATATTTTAAAAATATATTTTCAAATTTGTTAAATACTTCAAAAAAATGAAAAAATGCAAAAATTTGAAAACAAAATCGATAATAATTCAAAATTTCGGGAAAAATTCAAAAATTTCACAAATTTTTCAATATATTTTTCAAAAACCTTAAGAAATTGATGAACCAGATTCAAATTTTGAAATTCACGAAACATAAAAAGTAAAAACTTGTGAAACGCTTTATGCTATCACATTATCCTACTCATATACTTTTTATTCATTCAAACTACAACAATACTCTAAAAATCTATTACAAACAATAAAAAATCATACTAACATGTTTATAATTTAACCTAGGTTTTAGGAAAGTATAAAAACTTACATATGTATATTTTGAACCACAACCCGCACTATATTTGCAATATACACCAAATATACACTAGATTTCAGGATTTAATCTACACCACACTCTTGAAACCTTTTTTTTTTTCCTTTTGACGGACAAATCTACTTCATCGTGGAGATTTGGTGTTTGGTTCAAGAGGGTGCACTTACAAATTTAATACATAAGGTTGTAATAAGAAAAGACATTTATGTATTTCATTTAGTTGTTTTTTAAAAAAATTCAATGGGGGTGTACTTACTAAAAACGGGCGGTACAATAATTGTGGCCATTCCAATCTCATTCTTGTTCGGATTATGGGCTCATTTTTGAAAAACCGCCATACGATCAGAGAGAAACTCAACTCCATTGGCCCAATCATGAACGCAAATATATATGGGCCTCACACCATATCATGGGCTTCATTTAGGTTGTTAGTGTTAGTGTCCTAGAGACAATCTATTGTAAGGACATAATACTTTATGATATTCCGGCTTTGATTTAATATTATAGTTCATTTAATGTTAATGTATGGCAATACACTTGTTTGAATATTATGTTTGATTGTTGCATTTATTCATGCAAGTGTTCCCATGAGTCATCAAGTATCATAAGAGGTTGCTGGAGAACTCAGATGATTCAAAGCATGATTCTCAATCGTCTCCCATCAAGGATCATCAAGAACGGATATTGATGATGCAATTGAGATCAAAAAGGATCCGATCATACTTCAGAGAGGAGTAGTAAGATCTCACTTACTACGAGATACTAGGCACCTCATGATGGATGCACGATACCTTTAGAGAGGCTATTGTATACCCATCCGAGAAACCATTCAATGAAGTTCCACAATACGTGTCTACGCGTGTCTCTTTAATGAGGAGCGACAATACTTTCTTGACTTGGAGGTCAATACGCATCATGCGGGAGTAATGAATCTTACCCATGACCGACGCTTGTACCTTCCACGGGGTGATATGGTACGGATCGGGTCATTACTTAAAATACATAAAGCGTGTAGTTGAGCCAAGAATAGATTCATTCCTCAATGTGAAATTAGAGAGAATACTTTTAAAAGCTTGAGACTTTTGAGTATGTGGGAGATTCAAGATTTATTAGAAAAGTATGCTTTTATTTCCTAGATAATGCCCCGAATTTTCTTGACTTATTTAATTTAATAATTGAATAACATCGATGCTTTAAATATGAAATAAAGTTATATATATTTACCCAACCAAAAACTTTAATTTGAACGTATATAATCGAGTTAATTTAGTGATACCAGATCACAAGAGATTAAATTAATGGGGCAAGAAAGATTTTACGCCATTTTCTTGATTAAATGAAACAACCATATGTATTTCTTAAAATACAAGAATATTTCTAAGTTCAAGAAGATTAAATCTTGAATCTGGCACATTTAAAATTTTTTGAAAAATCAACAATAAGAATTTAGAAGGGAATTTTCGTTGTTTTTTAATTGCGAGATCTGACTGAATCCAACAATCCAAACTTATTCATACGACTGATATCCAAAGACTTTAACTGCATCTTTAATCAAAACCCACCAAAAATTAAACATCTTCATCTTGAAAAGAGACAGGAAGATAGTATTTTAAAATATCTCTATAAGTTCAAGATCCAAATCTCAAAATCTTAATAAAATTTAAAAAATCCATAAGTTTAACTTTAATATCGCACTATCGAAACGAATAGAGAGGAGATTCCAAGATTAGCCACTGCAAGAAAGTCTTTTTCCCACATTGAAACCACCTCGAAAATTCTCAAAATTGCAGCCTTTTGTAGCTTTTATATTTATATGTTGTTGCAACGCATATTCAATTCAATATAGATTAATTCATGCCAGTAATAATTAATGAATTAAATTCGGTATTTAAATATTCACACCTTTAATAGATCCTCATTCTCCTGGTCAAAGAAGTATTCATCATATTTCAGAAGAAAGGTAGTAAGATCTCTACCTTACTGATGGTAGATACCAGTATCCATGATGGATTTACGACAATTTCAGAGAGTATTGAGATACCCTGATCCTGAAACCATCAATGAGGTTCCACAATATGTGTTCACTATGTCTGGTTTATTTAGAGCTATTTTGGTTACCTCCTTTGACTTGAGGTCAATATACTATAATTTTAGAACTTTTGACTACTGACTGACGCCAATTCTTCCAATGGGCAGATATGGTAATGTGATTGGGTCTATTACAAAAATACATGCTGTGGTAGTTTGTCAAGAATATGATTCATTCTCAATGTAATTCAGAGACATTTATCTTCTCATCATAATTCGGATCAAAGAGCACCATCATGACGCCAACTCGACTCTTTGTGGCTTAATAAGAAGATCAATTTTCGTTGATTAGAGATAATATGATTAAGTTATTTTGAATATATTAATTTCATCATGTCTAAGGCCAAGTCCTTTAGTATTCTTAAATGAAAGAAAGACGTTAAGAATGCTATTTCAAGATGAATAAAATGTCAAGAACGCATCATTTTACTTCTAATGTCTAATTTATTGGTTCAGTGGTTTAATTAATCTGTTATTCGAATTAATCCACCCTGAAGTATACGCAGTGGTCTATACGTAATAACAACAAAGAAGTGTTTTATCAATTATATTTAATTGATTAAATATTATATTTGATATTAATATTTAATTTATGTAAGAATATATTAATAATTATATCAAATCATTAGTGACATTATTTAACAAATTAGATTTAATTAATAGATCTTTGGTCAATAATATGAATATTATAGGATTTGATATATATGGAACCAATCATATTCGATATACACGAAATCCAAATCCATAAAGATCGATGCGGGAAAATCAAATACGCTGATTTTAGAGCATGAGAAATTAAAATCATGGATTAACTTTACAAGATTAATTTTATTTCTGACCAGGTTAGCTTAAGATTTGCCAATTTCTAGTATATTTAAGCTCAAATCATACATAAAGATCATATTTTCCTATAAAACTTCTAAGTTGAAAACTGAATTAGATCCACGCGCATCTCGCCATGCAGTTAGTAAACTATCACACGCGTATACTATATGTTGAGTAACTGTGTACCAATTGTTGTAAGAATCTTCGTTACGCCATCGCATTTCAATTAGCATCAATTATTTATCAAATAACCATTATTTCACTGTCAATATTATTTCAAATTCTAATGTATCGCAAATTTGCGCCTGGATTAATCGCTGATTAGAATTAATAATGCCTGTTTATAAAAAGATTTTTTTATAAATTAATTATACAAATCAGTTTTGAATTATTCAAATACATTTCTCTCGTCACATGTGTCAGAGATATAATGCATTTGATCTACGCCATTAATTCATGATATGTTCATCAACCCTCCCTGCGACCCCCAATCCGCCCTCTCATTGAAATTAGTATTTTCAAACCCATCCAATGGTGTTCTACACTGAAAGCGGGTTCACCACCCACAAACGCTGTGGGTCCCTGAATTCAGTCCCATCAGATTCCGTCGATGATCATCAAACTGAGCCACGATGCAGCAACGATGGATGAAGCACGAATACACTTCCTACATTATGCCATAAGGTCATGCTGTATTTTATGGAGTCACATAACATTCATTCTTTGACTTGATTTATTCTACTTATCATTCTTAGCTGTACCTCGCTCAAATCAAATTTCAATGAATTGATTAATTTTCTGATTTAATGTTCATACAGATGATGTTTGATGCAAACTGATTGATTTTCAACTTGATGATTTGATACCATGTCCAAATTTATGGAGATTAGGATACCGGTTTTGATTTTGGGTGATGATGTGGGAGGACCATTTAGTTATATTGATTTCACAGGCCTCCCATGCAATTTTTGGAAATTAAGATATTAGCCTCAAATTAAAAGCAATTTCAAAATCTATTTTTGCATTTAATAAAACGCTTTAATTTTATAAAGTCTGATTTGTTATTAATTAAATTGATAATAAAATACTGGATTCAATAATTAACCTGCTGATAAATCGATTTCAATGATATTGAAAGCTTTATTTTGAGTTGGACTTAAAAAATGAATTTCATGAAATTATATTTATCAAAACCTGATTGCAAGTCTATCTGCTTTATTAAATCGGGCTTATAATCGCTTCGCAAGGAGGCCTCCAATTCAGTTTGAATTGCATGAATTTGTCAAGACGAATGCCTCAATGATTGTTAGTCGTCCGTAAATCATAATAGTAGTATGCTACCATCTACTGCTCAAATGCAGATTAACATGTTGGATCCTCGATTGCCAATTTTTAAAAAACTCCATCCCTCACCAGCCATGGTTTTTTCATTCAATCAAAGATGTCTTCCATCAAAGTTAAAACTAAACCCAGGTTTCGTCTATAATGAGTATTTAAGGCCCTCATCTTTTGCCTCTGGACTATATATAGACTTTTATAGTGACAATAGTTCTTGTTTTGATAGTTGAAACTGTTCTTTAATTTTGTTTCGCTGTGTGAACAAAAGTTAAGATGTCAATCGAATCAGCTCATACAAACTGAATTACTTCTAAGAATGGCATCTTTATTATTATAAATATTTTAGATGTATGTAGAGAATGGATTCAGTCTTGGCAATTTAGTATATTTGATATAAATCAGAGACTCTTCCGGCTTATACGCCTAGTATGAATATCGAGATAAAAATAAACAACAAAAGAAATGTCATGTTTATTGATTTATTTATCAATTATAGGAATTATAAAGCTTAATTTACTTTATTTATTTTTCAAGGTTGGAAATGTATAATCATATCGATGTGTTTTGAATAAAACAAATCAAGGAAACAAATTTTTTTGACTGCATCAAAAAGATGGTTTGCAAGCAAGGCAATAAAGGATTGGAGTACGCATTCTACAATAATCCAGTTACCTAACTGATTTCCGGAGGCAGCCACGCCGACATAAAGAAATATCAGAGATACCAGAGATTTCGTCTAAAGAGTTTATTCTTTATATACATAAAGTTGTGGAGAAAATTCAACGTCTCCTGGGATGCTCACATCCAAGGACTTTTGATACTCCTAACCCACGCAGATTTTGGTGAAGAACAGAGATCGATTAGATGTTACCTAAAGAAGTGAATATTTCACCCAAAGCAAATAATGATGATAGCTCAATCGAGAAACTTAAATTTGAGTATCAGCCAAAAGACTAAACCTGCCATTTATGTTATCCTCCAAATATTCTTATCATTTCATTATGAACCATAATATGAATAAGACCACGCAACCATGCCTAAATCCAACGTTGCTCACAAATTTGAGTTCACTATCACCAAGACAAATTAAAAGAAATAGAGTTAATGTAGATATGGACGGTGCCTCATCAGAAGTAGAAAATCTAAGAAGTGATCAGAAGTTCTGTCAAAAAGGCAAGACCGGTGCTTCCGCAAGAAGATCACTGAATCGCTATTAGAGCACGATTTGGGTCAAGACAACAGTGTCTTTAGGGTAGTTAGGGCGGGAAACGATGAAAGGCAATTTAATGGGGGACTTATGTGTTAGACTTACCCTTTGGTTTTAGATTAGAACAACATCATTCTCCAGTTCTATTACCGCAAATATATATTTGCTCGATTGTGGATATATGTTCTCAATATACAAAAGTAAAAAGATCGCAAACTTATGGAATCATGAAAATCCTCTACTTAAGTAGCATTGCAGACTTTGATCATGTAACTATAAAAGGAAATTGCAAGGTTAAGAAAGGACTATTTAACCCCATTTGACTTTCAGCCTTAATGAGATCGCATCTTGTCTCAAAGAGGATTGAAGTAAAACCTTTACTAGAAAGTAGGTGTCAAAGAAGCTTTGTTGATCCATAGTGACAGATCATTTACCTCTAGCTAGTGGGTCACTCGTTATTTCATCACTTTACCCAGGTAACTTCTCGAAGAACTCAATATGTACCCACAGACACAAATCTAAATCTTTTTATAAATCTAATAAAGCCTGAAGCAGAGAAGTAATCTTTGTGAGTGATGTTAAGACTTTGTTTAGATCTATGTGAGGTGAATACTTTAGTCATGAATTCAATGATTATCCGGGTTAAAATTGAAATCCAATCCTATTTAGATTCCCTAACAATTTCAAATTCCAATGGAGTTTCCAAAGAAACCCAACCCTCGTTGTATATGGGTGAGATCCATGATGAGCTTTTTTCCTCATATCTCCCTAGATGATTACAAACCCCAATCTACATTCTAAATAGATTCCATTCAACAGTGCTGATATACACCAGTGTATTTAAGAGGAAGAAAAGAATAACTTTATTGATATCATTGGTCAGCTTCTATGATTGTGAAAAAGATGCTACCTAAAAGTTGGAATCCAAAGGTGAAAAGGTTACTTTGAGGGACATCTCAAGGAAACTAAAGGATATTACTTTCTATCTCACGATTATAAAAGGTGTTTTTTACTTTGTATAATCTAAACCTAATTTTACTTATTTACTAAAAGGCATTAAATTTGTTTATCATCGATGTCAAATATGATTTAAATTATATATTTATTACAACTTGTCAATAATTAGATGTTAATCGAAGGATATCTTGATTGCTGCAGCATTTAACAATGTTCCTCGTAGCACCAGTGTAAGATTATTCATTGCATCTAGATGGAAACAAATGAAACCATCGCCAAAAGGTTATAAAGGTAAGGCCTTATTGGTTTTGTCTTGACCAAGAGATTATAATGAGTTTAGTGACTGTATGTTTTAATAGACCTACAGGATAAATTCTTCAAATTGAATAATTTGAAAGAATTTGACCAAATTGTCTGGGTTGTTTTTTAACCCCTTCATTCCCCTTAGCTGTAGATCATGACTCCAGAATTCATTGCTTTGACTTACTTGGTAGCTTAATCTAGAGATTCAATGATTTCTATCTTCAATATTATTATCGATTGCTAAGAGATTTTAATACTAAGAATCTGCAAGCACGCTTGTTTTGATTGTTCCCTCGAGGTTCATAAGTTTTATCATACCAAATCTTGCAAGTAACTCGTTGTTTTGATGGATACTACTGTTGAACCATTTCAATTTAAGGATGATATTGTTTTTAATGGAAAGCTATTTTAAATTTAATTGTTGCATAATTCAAATAATTTTAAAATATAACGACTTGAGCCATATCGATCGTATTACGGTTATATGTTGGTCAATGCAGCGTAAGGATTAATTATTATTTAGTGGGCTTGAATTATATTGTACCAATATTAGATATTCAAGATCCATTGTATTATTCAATCTAATTCTCCTAAAGGCCCTTTATGAAAGCTCAACAACATATATCCAAGAATCGTTTATTAAATAAAATAAATATTGTTGCTTATATTTCTTCATTATTTTCAAAATTATGGATAAAGAGGGAGAAAGGGATTTTCTTGGAATTTTGTATAAATGAAGATAAATTCCGTAATTTGGTTATTCATTAAGTATTTTCAAATTTTGGGAAAAATAGAGAAAGAAAGATTTTCTTTGATTTTCTTGAAAAGATATTATGGAAGATATGCATTTCTGAAACATGAATATCTCATAAAACTGGGCAGAAGATCTAAATCTCTTAATCTCGTCATAAATTTCTCGAAAAAATTATACTACAAAATAGAGAGGATTTCGTGGAATATTTTAATTATAAAAAGAAATGGATATATTCAAGATTTCTTGGTGTTTCTTCCTTATACCGGGTAAAACCCCACCTTCCTTTGCCCTCCTCTCCTATAAATAGGATGATTAGTCATTCTTGCGCCAATTCCACGCCATTTAATGATAAAGAAATCCATGTTGGAAAACAAAGCGATTTTTCCTTTGTTAATTGTTCATGAGTATCCTTCCAATTTGATTGTTTACAAGATTAAGGGAATACTTGGGAAGTCCTTTTGTTAGTCCGTCCGTCCGACTCGTAGCTAATTTATCCTGAGGCAATGCCTATCGTGAAACCCCAGATTCAATAGGCCTCAATGCGGCTTTATACGCATTTATATGTTGCTGCAATTATTATTTTGAATTTAAGGCAGGGATTAATTCATGCTTAGGGTCAATTAATGAATTAAATTATTAAAAACATTCACCCCAATATCCTGCGCTAATCATTCCCCAATTAATCGCATCGTGAGCCAATCGCTTCGCTTCCAATTTTTGAAATCAGAATTTAATCATTGACATTAAATCGGAAATCGATAGTAGAACCTTAGATTTGTTTTGCAAATCCAATTGTCATGGATTTCCAATGTTTTATTTTTGCATGGTTATAAACCGTATTTTAATTCGGATTGTCGATTTACTTTGGCTTTCGGAGAAAATCCACAGCAGACAGTGGATCGTTCGACGGATCAATGGACAGATTAGGTTTAGATTCAAAGCGATGAGTTTTGTAAATAAATTGTAACCGATCAAATCAAGAGATGAAGAAATTAAAGTGAATACATCCGTAACTGTAAAGCGAGGCTGCTGGTGCCGCTACTGCACGCACGGGTTGCGGCGAGGGTTGGGCGGCTGAAAACACATGAGGGAATGCCGGGCCGCACAGACGGCGGTAAGCGTGGCTCAGTCGTAAGCGGATAATACATACAAGGAGATTGGAGGATGGCGCGTGATGCGCTGCGCCGCCGCTGAGATCGCCACTTCCCGCCGATCGCTGCTTTGTAAGGAATTGAGGTTATGTTAGGACGCCAAAGTATGCAGGTCAGCTTAAAGCCGCCCCTGAAACATGTGGCTTCACGGACAAGGGCGTGCATCCTGGCCAGAGCCGCTACGGGCGTGTTCGAGACGAAGTATTTTTTGAGACAAACGAGCGGGAAGGGAACGGAGACGAAAGTTAAGATTGCCAAGAAAAATCAAACCACGTAATCGGATAATTTCAGCTTTAATACGTTTATTCTTCCGTTATGCTTGGATTTATCGAAAGTATCTTTATGCTTTATTTCAATTTGTTTAAATGTGTCGGTATGAGGGTTGCCAAATTGAAAATCTTAACTTCAAATTATTAAGAGGTTTTAAATATTCAATTGACAATTTTATTCTGGATAACAAAATCAATTAATTTCGACTTCCACGATTTATTTATTCGTGAATCTTTCGATAAATTTCAACGATTTCCAAGCCAAGATAGGCTCTACAAGAAATGGAATTCCAAACGGATGATTAAAAGGATATTAGTATACGATGACCTCCCAACGGCTTCCAACACTGCCGTAAATAGTAATCCTATTTAATCATGGTTATTACTAGTATAAAAATTGATACGCATATACTTCCGAAGTCCCCGCTAATTTTATAATAGCTTATGGAGCAATTCATTAATCCGATATTAAGGGTTTGTAAACGTTTTGTTTAAATCCTTAAATGTAAGCGAATAACACCACCTAACGTGGTTTATTTAAACTACAAGAGTGTTTACCACGATGTTCATATTTTTTTTAGATTTTAAATATTTATGAAATGTAATCAAATTTTGTGATATATTTAAAAGCATAAAAGGTGAAGAGCTTATTTCGGGTCAAAGATGCTACCTTTTAATCCACCGTTATTATACTTAAAGTCAATACAATATGTATGGAAACTATATTGATTGGAAAAATTATAATTGTCCTTAATCGCATAAAAAAGCAATGCTGGGATTTTGACACAATAAAATCGGGATGAGCCAACCGACAGCCGAAACACGCGTGGACTCGCCATCACCTTATAGAGATGTCGCCATGAAAATGTAGGAGGAAACCGTAAGTGGGATTACGCCCTCAAAATAGATGGCCCATCCAACAAATTTGAGATTCTCGAAAAGTGTGACATGACTGGAGAGACTCGTATGATTTTTGGCATTTACGCCCTTCGCCTGTAGTTAGCTATGCATTGCCTCATAGCTAATTTGTTGCAAACTTTTGACCTCAAAGTGTAAATGATGATAAGGGCACCAAACTCAGCTTTTTACCAGGTCCATCATTTTCATCTCTTGTGCCAAGTAGGAAAAGATAAAAGTTAAGAGGACCAAATGCCATAAGGTTAAACTTGATCCATAAGGGCAATGGTAAGATGAGGAATGCTTGCGTTATGTCAAGGAAAATCCAAAGAGGAAGTGCCGCTTAAGTCATGCGAGAGGACAATGGAGGTTTTGCTCGCTCCAACCCCAAAAGGACCAAAGAGCGTAATTTCATACACCAGTTGTCAAACTTGTTTGGCCGGGCGATACTTCATTCATGTGGTGGTTGATACTGGATTCAATTAATCAATACCGTTTATCGGTTTCAAATGATCCAGCAAATAAAGTGGAGTGAGATCCACCGTTAATCGGGTAAATTTCATTAAAGAAGACATTGCACGTTACGTAAACGGGCAAGAGGATCAAATAATATATATCATTTACGTATCACGCATAAAGTAAAGAAGATTTGAACGCCATACGAGTATAATAAAGGAGAAGTGCAATCATCTTTTGAAGATAGATTATCTTTATGTCTTAGAAAGAATTCACTTTCGCTTCTAAAAATCTACGACACCAAGTTTTTCTATAATAAATGATGATTTGTACCAGGACATTGATGGAAAATTTTATAAATTGAATCATAATCGGTTTAAACGACCCCAAGATCAACTATTTCCTGGTTAAAAAGAAAGAACTAAATACTTTCATATGATTAGGGCCAGATAAACCAAAGAGGATCCAGTTGGTGGAAAGAATGTCGACTTATGCCGCCTCCAAGTTAACCTAATCCAACTCAATCATGTTTCTCGAGGAATATAATTTGATTAGTCAGGTTTTGGAATAAAGAAGTATAGATCGTTCAGATAGACAGTCATCGTCAACCAAATCAAGAGGTTAGTAATTTTATTGATGATGATTAATATTTTCATAAATAATAAATCATAATTTTGAAATTCAGAATTTAAGGCTCAACAGAATCATAGGGAAAAACGTATCAAGCCCCTACGATCCCATCGTAGAAGTCAATAATTGAGTTTTTGATCATTGATGATTGTATCCCATCGCACTAACCCTCATCAAACTAGTCATATAAAAGTAATTCGAAATGGTTAGATCAACAGATGAGTTATACTATCTTTCCTAGTCGCTCTCGGTCATGCCTTGGAAAACAATCTACTTGAGATTCTCAACTTGGTGCCATCCAAATCATTCTAAATCAATTAGACCTGACGTTCTGTATGAGGAATACATGAGAACTTGGGTGTCCCACCTCACGCGGAAGTGGATATAAACTGCAAATTGATCCTATCAGAATTAGATATCGTTGGTGACCAGGAACAGCTAATTATTCTATAATATTCAAGACCCATTGATTAAAGGAAAACCATAGAACCAAACAGAAACCTGTATGAAGATTATCTTTAAATGAGCTGTAGGCAAACTCATATTTAATCGCATTTGGGATGAGATAACAAATTGATACTTAATGAGGGTTAATTAGATTATGGAATGAGAGTCCTCAATTTGACTTAATCGACCAGATATACCAGGCACTCCAAGATAAGATGATTTTAAACAAAGAATGAGTTAAATGTATTCCTGATGCTTCATAACAGAGCAAAGGATAATAACTTTTAGAGATTTAGTCTCATTGATGGAAGTGGTATATAAGAGGAAAAAGAGAACTGGACTTAAAGGTTGAAACCTTTAAAGTAAGACTAATGTAAGTAGTATGGTAAATTGCAAGAAGTGACCATTATAAAACTTTTTTTTTCTACTTAATGCCAAGTCCATCCGATTTCACATCGATTATTACACTTCACCTCAGGGAAAATCTCA
Organism: Stenogyne calaminthoides; assembly: GCA_037126765.1. NCBI lineage: Eukaryota > Viridiplantae > Streptophyta > Magnoliopsida > Lamiales > Lamiaceae > Stenogyne > Stenogyne calaminthoides. The sequence continues at coordinate 14,495,187 of JBBCBC010000002.1, read as the reverse complement.
AGATGTTTTTCCTTAATCTTAAGTCTTGAGAAGAGATTCATATGCACAACCCCATGTTTTCATTGAAATGTTAAGAACACCTAGTTTGTAAGCTCAAGAGGTCCACGACACCAAATGTGCATCCAGAGCTTGGAACCAAAGTTTAATTGGCGTGAAGAAGTCTTAAGGGTTTGATCAAACATTTGAAAGTTGTGTGTATAAAAAGGCGGTTTAAATCAGTACGGTATTCTTAAATCGCATTTAGATCAATGATCGTAATAAGGTGTGACTGCATTTATATGCTTTTTTTCAAAAAACATTGAGAAAGACTTAGAAAACTGAAACATCCTGGGGATCAAGATCACAAGAAGTAAAGGATGGTCGGGTTATCGCAAGTTTCATATAGACACCGGTTTTGAAACGATTCCAAAGATGCAAGGATTCAAAGGATTCGTATCTTTACTGGAATCATCGTTAAATGTTCTCAAGATGAAGAGAGATGATATGAAAGGTATCTCTTGTGTTTTACCGTTTAACCTTATGTATGCATTTGGTCGTAGTCAGACCGATATATGCTTTGCCGTAGGCACAGCAAGATATCAGAGTAACTCAGTGGAAAGTTGAATTTGACGACAGCTAAAAACATTCTCAAGTTTCAAAAAGAAACCTTTAGATAGAATGTTGATTTATCACCGACATTCTAAATCCCCATCGCTACATGGACTCGGATTTCCAATCGACGCAGATTCCAAAAGATTATCTGCCCTGCTGTAGTGTGTTTCATTTGGGAAGTGTAGCTATCAACGGACGAAACACAAGTGTAAATGCATCACCGACCAACCAATGACTCGGGTAAGTACTACTTGTGAAGCAAAGGAAAGAACTTACTACTTAGATTCTTAGTGGACTTTCGATGGTGTTTCAACAGAGTCTAGCAACATCCGCTAGGGGCAAGTAAATTCCAAGAGAACCAAGAAATGGCCAAATAAATATATTGAAATAGCACATCTTACACGAGAAATTTGGAGAGGAGAGATGTAAAGATAGCATTCGAGGACAAGTTTTATGATCTATTTCACAAAGCGCCCTGGTCAATACATTCCTGAAGATATGGAGTGGAATGGCACAAGCATCAATAATCTGAGTATAAGCCGTGAGAAATTATTAGTTCGTAGGTACATTAGACAATGGATTACTCGACGTGTTGTGGTGTTATACTTTTTATATAAGTGGGAGATTGTTAGATTATAATTTAAAAAGTATGCTTTTACTTTGTATAATCTAAACTCAATTTTAATTTATTTATCGAAAATGGAAATTAATATTTAACAGTGCTTAAAATATGATCAATGTTATATATATTTGTTGCATAACTGCTCAATAATTGCGACGCAGTTACACTCAGAGTTAATTTAGTGATACCCGATCACGTAAGATTAAATTAACAATTCCTTGTAACTATAAGACGCCTATTCATTTACCTAGATGGGAAATGTAACCATCGCGTAAAGGTTGAGGTGTAAGGCTCGTATTGGTTTTGTTTTGACCAAGAGATTATAATTATGCATGACCGAAAATAATAGGATCGAAGTAGAGGATAAATTCTTTTAATCCTGAATATAAAGAATTAGACCTCAATGGTTCGTTGTTTCTCTAATCCTTCGGCTCCCGAAATAGGATCACGGGACTCCAGAATCATTGCTTTGACTTATCATGGGTAGCTAATCAGAGAGAGATATCCAAATACGACTACTGAGTCTTGGGGGTAATATTAGTTGGTCACATGTGATTGCTAAGATTTAATAATGGAAGAATCGGTGCAAGCATTTTTGCTTGATTTGCCCTCAAAGTTCAGCAGTTTATCATACCAAATCTGTAAGTAAATTGTATTTTAGATGATAATAATGTTGAACTGCTCTCTAATTAAGGACAAAAGATATTAATTAATGGAAAGTTATTTCAAAGGTTTGAATTAATTAATGGGCCAGATAATCTTAAATTGATTTTGAAATAAGGACCTTGTCATATCGATTGGGTGAATAATGGTTACATTTAATAAAAGTAAATATTAATTATGTAGTGGATTAATTTAATATTTATTGGCTTGAATTATATTGTGGCTCAATATTAGATATTCAAGATCCATTGTAAGGTCCAATCTTAATTTCTCCAAAGGTTCTTATAGCCCAAATATATACCAAAGAATCAGTACGTGATTAAAATAAAATAAATATTGTTGCTTATATTTCCTCATTATTTTTAAAAATTATGATAAAAGAGTGGGCAAAGATTTTCTTTGAATTTTTGTTATGGAACGTAAGATATTTATTCTGGAATACAAGATTATCCCATTAAATTCAAGAATTGCACTTGGTTATTCATTGCTATTTTCTAAATTTTTGGAAAGAAAAGATTTTCTTGATTTTCTTAAAATATATTATAAGATATATTTCTTTAAATATACATTATCTCATAACCAAGAAGATCTAAATCTTGAATCTTGCTCAAATTAAAAAATTATACCATAAATAGAGAGTGATTTTTGAATATTTTAATATATAGTATGGATATAGGTCTAGATTTTTGGTGACCAAGAAAGTCTTTTTTCCTTACATTGAAAACCAAAATTGCAGACCTCCTCTCCTATAAAATAGGGATGATTAGCTCCGTCCCTGCATAAATCGCACGTATCGAAATATTGAAGAATCCACATGTTGGTGCAACAAAGCTTATTTTTTCCTTGTCAATTGTTCGCTAGCATCCTTCCACCCGATTGTCGAGCAAGGGCTAAGTGGAATACTTTGAAGTTCCGTGGTTAGTCTCATCCGTCCTACCTAAAAGCCAACGCCATCTTAGAGGTAATGCCCACGTAAAATCAGAGATTCTGCATAGAGGATGATGTGTGGCTTTTATACAGCATGATATGTTGTTGCAATTATTATTTAAATTATTATAGGACAATTCATGCCAGTAATAATTGAATAATTAAATTTCAGATTTAAATATTCAATTCCGGTCAGATTCCAAAGGCTAATCATTCTAACACTATCTACCGAGAAACAAACAAATGATTGCTTTCTAAAGTGCACTGTGTTCCCAAGGCATTATAATGAAGTGAACAAGGTCAAAGATGATAGAACTTGGAAGAAATTCAAGAACCATATATTATTGATAGAGACTCCATGATTTGTCAAAGAAAACGTGACAAAGAATCAAATGCGGGAGTATCTAACCACTCACGGTAGAAGTTTATCATTGCCGATCCTCTTTCACCTGTTGAGCGAATTGGAGTTGCATTACCTTCACAACTAACTCAAGTGGGTCAATAAGAACAACATAGTTCAAACTCCCGCCAAGAGCATCCGAAGTGTAGCTCTTGAGGACTTCCCATATTGACGAAATCGATAAAACCACAAAAATTTTCACATCGTAATGTACAAACAGACAACCATTTACTCAGAGTCAACTAGGATTCAGAATCCACCCACTAGATATTATGGTTTCTAAGAGAACATTATGACTGTGAGATCCTAATAAAGATTTATCCTGTGACCCTAAACTAAGGCAACATTGAAGGCCACCTTTGGTAGCTGCATGGCTAAATGAAATTCAGACGGACTCGATGTACACCAATCAAGTCCGGATCGGTTGAATTGCTGAAAAGGGTCAAACCCATAGGTTGCAAATGGGTCTACAAACATAAGATTCCATGCAAACTACAAGGTACAAACTTACAAGGCTAGGTTGACGACGAAGGTTATACCAATGCAAGCATATCGATTATGATGAAAGTCTTCTACCGGGGCCAAGACCAAGTCCATTAGAATTTTACTTGAGGGCAAGACAATCGGATTATGAAGTTTGGCGCATGGACGCTGTAAATAGTGATTCTCCCAATGGCAAATATCGATGAGGAAGGTATAGCACTCAACTAAGGTTTTCTATCAAAAAGCCCAAAATCTAATCTAAATTGCGGTATTAAACGATCCATTTATGGATTGAAGCAAAGCTTAGGAGTGAATATCCATTTCGATGAGGCCACAACTCATGACTTATTATAAATTAAAAGATCCGCGCCATTCTAGAACGTATGTAAAAAGTTAATATTATTCATAATATATATCATTTACATATTGATTACGTGGAACAATATCCCGCCTATGCAAGAAAGATTGTTACTAAAGACCTCATGATGGATGATCTTCTGTGAGTTTATTACATCTTAGGATCAAGATCCATGTGATGATTCCAAGGAGTGGCTGCCACCACCACGAGATAAGGTGGTTAAAGTTTATGATAGAGAACTGAAGAGATATTCCTACTTAAATCATGTATGTGTTATCAAAGAAAGATTGTCCTTCTGCTAGTCACATCAAGCACACATAAAAGATGTCTCATTTAAATATGAATAATAACCATGTACGCCATGATTGTGACTAAAGTAAATTAAATACCTTTAGAATAAAGAGATTACCGGTAGATACCAATGTATCCGCTGAGTCTCACCGGATTGCTATCAAGACCATTCGCAGATCTTAGATGAACTAAAGAATGTTTTGTTCATGGACTAGTAGTGATTAGTTATGCCGATTTAAGTTTCCAATCAATTGCATTTAGCCATAAATCACAAAGTTAGCGTCACCTCTCTAAATATTTAGCGCTACCATGAATCGCTAAGTCGCATCATGCATTCAAATAAATCGGAAGTTTAGCACATTGTTGTATCGCAAGCCCTCAAAGAGGTTGAACTGATTTTATAGTCTTCAAGAACCAGGTAGGCCTTTAGTACCAAATATTCAATAAAGTTAGTTGAGACAATGGTGTTAACGTGCCAAAATAAATCCAGATCAACAAACAGAGAAAGTATGTACTCAGTTTATCATTTGGATCAAAAGAGGACTATAATAGGAGAAATAGAATTACAAAAACGATTCTACATATTTAATTTGGCAATTTTCACCAAACACCGAGTATTCACAAGAAGCATCAGAAATTTGAGATGGTCTTTAGTGGGGTTGTGACATGGTGGTGATTTAATTTTATCCAAGTTTTAGATTGTTAGTGTTAGTGTCTCTAGAGACAATTTATTGTATAATATAATACTTTGATGAGATTCGTTTTTGACGAATATTATAGTTCATTTGGTCAAAGAATGTAAGGTCAATAAACTTATTTTGAATATTATGT